>JAQFYB010006012.1:0-12956 GCA_034694085.1 Pogonognathellus longicornis | reverse complement strand
TCTTCATAATAAAGGGCCCACTGAAGCCCAAAATGATGATTTTGAACCAGGGCCCACTGAACCTAGGATAGCCACTGGTTGGTAAGGTGTAATAATATAAAATGATGTCATTTGCACCATATAATAATATTATAGACTCCATTGTTAAAGTAGAAAATGGGTTTAATTGTATGTATTATTGGAAACTGTGACATGCAATCGAAATTTGATTGAAATGTTTAAATTGTTTAATTGGTCATGTGTATAGGTATTATTTATTACATTAACATTATTTTTCATCTAAATTTTTCGTTGATTTTGTTTTTATGTTTAATTCAGTGCTGGCAGTGAAAGTTAAAATTTCAAATTATGTATATTGGTCACTTTACTTATTTTAATTGAAATATTCCACTTTATTTCACTTTTTTTATTTCTTTGAAAATTTCAAAATAGTAATTGTAGTTGTAAGCTTATTAAAAATATTAACATTTAAAAAAATTAATTATAAGTGAAAGTACAAAGTATAATTGGTTGAAAAGTTAAAAAATGCTACTACCACAGAATTTGTACAAGAATATTATGTAGTGCTCACATACATATAAAATATAATATTTATTATATACTTACTAGTAGCACGTATTGGAAATTAGTTTTAGCATTCAAATAATTGCAAATTTGAACAATTTGCACTGAAAAACTTGAACCTTGATGAATAATACAATAATGGTTGTGCCAATTTTAAATTAAAAACTATTGCTCAGCTACAAAAGATTGACTCCGTCGTCTTTTTGCCGACCCTCTGATAGACTTAATAGTCATTTGAGTAAGAAGTTTATAAAATTGGTTGTCCTTAAAATTAGGTTTTCTTGAAGTTGCTAAAAATGAACTAATCATTTCTTCATCGTTCATTAAAACATTCACGGATGGAGGGAATTCTGTACTTAGGACTTCTCCGATTTTGAAAGAAATGGACCCATTTGGATTGATGCGAATGATGTTTTTGGATTCTCCTTTAGTATTGGCAATGGGATCGGGAAGGTTTATAACAGTCTTCGAATTTTCGTCTTTCAAAGTTTCAAGTGAAAATAATTCTTGTTGTGCTAGTAGCAGCCGTTCGTAATTTTGATTGATATAAAAAGCATTTGAATTAGATTTCAGTTTCAATTTTTGCTTAGCAAACAATCTCTTACTGATGCTGATATGCTTGTCTTCTGGAGTGCTGTGAATCATTTTAGCAATTGCATCATAAGCATCAATGTTGTACGTTTTTGGTCTAACGACGCAATTGACTTGTAGCACTTCATTTATAGCTGAAAAGCAACTTGGAGACTTCCCTGTGCTAAGCAAACGCTTTACTTCATTGGATGGAGAAAGAGGATGAGGCTTACGTTTGTCCTTTACCTTAAAAACTCTTGACAAAATCATTCCCTTCGATACTTTTGTCTTCAATATTCTCTTCGGAGTGTCAACAATTTTTGATTTCATTTTTCACAGCGTCCTCGTGTACCAGCGTCGATATTTCACTTTTGGGTATCTCACTCGTAAAAATGATTTATCTGTTGAATTAATCAAAGAGTGAAACTCATGAAGTTTGCATGCATGCTTTAAAAATAATTTAGGTATTAAGAATTAAATTATTTACAAGTTGTTTTCGAAGATTTACTAACAATTTTAAAAGACAGTTTTAAGTGTATACCTGAAAGCAATCGGTTTTCTCAGTATTGATGAACTGTGTGAAATATTTCAATCTCTTATATTAATGTAATGTGTAGGTACTTTGTAAATGTATACTAAAATTCAATAAAATTTTGGAACGAAATGACGCGAACTAATTTATTATAAATTTTGTGTGGTAAAAATTCAATATTTTTGGGCTAGTCACAAAAAAATCGACACAACTGACACAATGCCTTTAAAAAATCAAACTGAAATAAATGTCTATAGGGCACGTAAAGTACATTTATTACAGGTTGTAGGTTCTAAGTACATAGTTCTACTTCATACCAAGTACCTAGTACCTAGGTACACCAATGAAATTTGTATATAAATTAACACAGTCTAAAACACTTTACCTGTTTAATAATTATATAAATAGAAACTCAATAAAAGCATTTATTTTAGGAAAGTCATTATATTCAACTACATAGTAAATATTATTGAAGCATATATTTATCATTGGAAGTTTTATTTCGTTCATTCTTAAGTACCTATGAAATATTGGAGGATGGTTATAGCTGTTGACCTTATATCCGTCAAACTCAGTCAGTAGTATCAACTCACTATCTCGGGTCTGTAGAAAGGCGCATTACTAACATGTAGGTTGTAATACATGCATTCAATGAATGAATTTCCTTATTTCTAACTTTTTGTAATGCTCATTTTTTATTTACTATCGCAAGGCTTGAACAAAAATCAGCCACTGTGGTATTCATTGCAACAAACCTAGACACAGCATTACTACAACTCTATTGTAAAAAGTACCTAGGTATATGTACATATGTAGAAGGAAACCACAAGTTGACAGTTACATATTTTGCTCTTCATTGATTGAACTTTAACTATTATACTTTTATTATTATTATACATGTAAACCTGGTGGCTAATTATCACATGAATAAATCTTACTATCTAACTAACTACTAATACTGTAATAGAACATGCAACAGCCAAGTATGCTCACACATTTTCATTTTGTCTAATTACTGAAGGCTATGTGTAATAAATTGTTCTTATTTGTACAATGCTGCGTAGCTCTTAAGTTTATGCGTGATTCAACGATATGAACCTAAGTGTAGTGTAACACCTCACAATGCAATGCAAATGCGTGTACGCCAAAACACTATACGTGGCAATCTACAACAATAAACAGTGGCGATATCACTCATATCTACAAGCGAACGGTACATTTCATACAATAGCACAACATGTAAACCCCTACTATAAATTAATCATAACATAATACACACAGGATTTTATTTATGTGAAGGTACAACTGATTATGAATATTTCTGAATCGCACATCCTTCCGTGAAATTATTAGCTTTATCTACATCATTACTTCAAGTATGTACAAATATTTCCTGCAGCTTGACAATTACAATAATCACAATTCATCTCACAATTAGGAGCAAACGTTACAGAGGTACTCTATATACCTAACCAAACTACCTGTAAACAACGCAGTATTTGTTCATGTAAATAGTTTACATTTGAACTCAGCACGTGCTACGAGAAAATTTCAAAGCCGTTTCTTCTCTACAGGAGTGCTTTTATACTTTAGACACAATACAATGCAATCAAATCATGTCTTTGTGTGTGAGTGTATTAAGTATAGTTCGTGGTAGTAATGTCTAGATTGTAGCTACTACCGTGAACTATGAATGAACAATTAAAGATATAGGTATTAAATGTATTGTGTATGTTCATGCTATTTAAGAATAGAATATTAATTTATTGTCGCGGATCTTTATATTGGCACTCTTTACACATTCCTCGTGTAAAAGTAATGTCTTGTTTAAGTAACAAGTAAAATAAATTCAGCAGCATTAAATTTATGTTGAGACAACTCTGAACTGTGTGTGATGATAATGAGTGAATTCATTCAAAAGATTAGCATGTACCTATTGGTAGTGTTGTTGTTGTTGTTGTAAGAATTGTAAGTGTATTGTAAGAGTAGGTGTTTGCATTTGTAAATTGTAAATACGAGAAGAAAGTTAAAAAGTGACTGTTCACTTTTTGTGCTGACAATCGTTAGACTTCAATTGTATTGTGCGATCAATTAAGCTCAAGTAGTGATAAATATAACGGATTCATTTATTGAACATGCGTTTACTCATTCTCAGTACAATTAGTTCAGGTACTATAGAGCTCCTTTGAAGGCTTGCACTTCTTGTCGCTTTGCGTCTGCATTAAACAGCTTTCAGGAAGTGCTAAATAAATAGCTCCGTTTCTTTTGACGGCTTCCTCACCGTTTCAATGTGGGCTAATACGTTCTCGCACTCGTATGCATATAACTACATGTTTACTATGCAGTTCAAAGTGAGTGCATTCAGCGTGCATTTTTATTTCTTCAATAAAATATCTAAGTGTATGTATTATTGCTTTTCAGCTCTCGGAAGACTACCAATGACTAAAATAAAATCCCAATGAAACTAATATAGTTGCATATTTATTCTCGTCTTGTGAAAGAAATAGTCTATTCATATTTTATGTGAATTCAAATATTACTATCATTTGCTACAACTTTTTAGATTTTTATAAGGTTAAAAATAAGTAAAAATGAAAAAAAATAACAAAATATGAAAAAATATGAAAAAATATTGTAGATTTGTAGAAATAAAATTCATTATTTTTATCTAACTCGGATGATTATAATAAGATATGTAATAAATCATAATTCGTTACTAAAACTAATTAGGAGGTTGTATAAAACGATTTAATAAATTTGTTTATTTTTAAATATCTACTATCTTTATTCTACAATAATATATTATCTAAATAATGAACTGTTGGATGCTAGTAAATCACTACCAACAATATAGCAACATACTTAGGTATAAACACACAATGTGCATGAAAATGTTTCCTCGTGATACTTCGTATAATACAATTGCATTTTCTGCATGAGCGAAAACGGAAGTAATTCCAAATCTGCAACTGCATCTAATTCTATCTAAATCTATTTTTATGTTTCTTTAGTGATAATCTGAGTCATTTGAATTTAACCCAGTTCACTGTTCCCATGATCCACTAGTAGTGTTTTTCTTTCTGTAAAATTGCTCAGTTCTACAGAATTGCAAGGGAAGTGCAATGTATCTGTGACTCGGGTGACTCATCCACTGCGCGGGCAACCACCTTATTTATTTATTTATCTATATGAATATGAACTATAGGTACGTATCACCATTGTATTTCACTTCCTCTGGAGTAGCTAATCCCATTTTGTAGATCAATGTCATGTTTTCCATTGCTACAAGTAAATGTTTACAATGGCTCTATATACTATACAGTTATATAAATACTAGTCTCACTCTGAACTAATTGCTACATATTTCTAACAATTTTTAATATTTTTGTTCTAATGGTTAATTTTGAAATTTCCATCTTAAATAATATAATGCTAAAGTGTATAGTACAGTAATGCTTCAAGAAACTGGAAATATTGACAGGAATCTTTATTAGTCTTTACTTCATTACAAATGGAAAATATGGGATAGGAGTCTCAAGTGACAGTGCAACACGAGTCAAAATGCTGAACGTGGAAGTAAAGCTTATAGGCATTGGTTGGCATTGTCATTACTCCTTGAACTTTGGAATTTTCTAACTGAGCACTTGTATGAAGTTTGGGGGTATAATGCCTTTACGATATAGCCGGTTGAGTGTATTTTCTATAATAATATATTACTCTATTGCAACCACCTCAGAATAAGAATCGGCATAGGAATAATGCTATCCAAATTTTCAAGAGTGTAATAATAATATATAAAATATAGCTCTGCAGCGGCAGCTCACAGAGTGAGAGAAACGTGTGAAAAATGCATTATGAGTTGTTTGAAGGTGCGGAGGCCGTCGTCTTTGTCGAAGGAAATAGTTGCAAGTTCTCTACTAAAGTAGGTTTACTGTGAACAAGCACGCGGATTTGTAATATTATTCAGTTTGAGTGCGTTCAGAGTTAATAAGTAAGTTTCGCTTTACTGCCATTTTTACTCTTGAGACAACAGCGAAAATTTTCTGTCGCAGTGTTTCCATTATTATTAGTTGCACACAGGTGCACAAACTATACACACAATACAATCATACACTCCTGCTGCTGTACCAAAAGAAAAAATATCGTAAATTATAATAAAAATGCTAGCAACGTTATACACCATAAGAATTTATTATTTTGTTGCCATTTTTCACACGATCAGTGTATACACGATAATATATGCGTTGCAATTTGAATGCATATCCATAAGGCATAATAATATACAAAATATTATTATACAAAAGTATAAAATAGGATAAGCAATGTAGAGGAGCACGTTGCAGTAAAGTGCTAGAACAGAAGTCACATATGAAATTTTCGAATGGATTGGTTGTGGTGTCTCTAGTGGGGATTTTGGGATTGAATTGAACATGAAACTCATCTGGGCTGTTGCGGTACATTGTTGATAGCGGGTGGTTGGTATGTGATAGAATGCTGCTTGTTGACTAACGACGACGCTTGCAACTTTGAAAGAGACGATAGTGTTATCACATCTTATATTCCTACACACACACTTCTAATTTTCTCTCTCTCTCTCTTTCTGAGTGTATCTCATCGTCTCATGCAATATACATGTTACATACTTAGTGTAATAGCACATAGTAGCCTGACTGAAATGTATAATAAATATTTTGTGCACTTATGTATGTGCAAGGGAATTTAAAAAACCTGCGTCATTATATTAATGAACGACAGTATTAAATTTACAGTACTGTGTATATACCTGGAATCTTGTATAGTATGCATTTAAGGCGTAGAATACCTTCGGGAGATTGAATGTTTGCTGCGTAGTAGTTGTATTTTCCTAATAGTTACTGGTTACTTGTATATGGTCATTATGTGGAAGATCATTATAGTTAGTTGGTGATTGCTTGGTTGGGAAGTGAAGTAGGATTAAGTCAATAGTGCTGTGCATAAGAGAAATTACATTGGATGGCATAGCATGAGATGTGTGTATCTACATGTACATGCATTTTGTGTGGGTTGGTTTCGGTTGTTTCCATTTGGGTATAAAATATACTAATGCGTTGTGTATATAGAAGTTATAATCTTATAGAATGACGAACAATGCGGGCAGAGTAACATATTCTCATACACACACAACAGTACAACAACCCAAAACACTTCACAAGGCAAAAGGCGAGTCTTTACAAAGCCGTCGTCACCGTCAGCAAGCCAGAGAGCTGCTTCTTTAATCAGAAATGGAAGGAAGAGTTCGTTGCACTTTCTTTCCTTCCGTTCACTTATTTTCATTCTTACGTTTCTGCGTTTAATTTTTACTCGAGGATTACTATAATATTATAGTCGTAGTCTAATCTCTACTGTAGTGTGTGTGGTATGGTGGGACTAGCATATTTAACCAAACTCAGATTCCCTCTCCACTCACAACTCTGTAAATATTACATGGAGATAACGTAATTTGACCGTGTACTTGCACTGCGATCAGATAGACGTGTGATATTTGCTGCACTTGCTAATAAATGAATACCTTTAGTTAATCCCATGCATGCTTTAAGCCACTACTAAAACTGTGGAATGCAGATTGCTTTACGTGCGTATAGGTATAGATAGACGTGTATCATGTATATTGTAAAAATATTAAGGTACCTTATAATATAAAGTAGTCGTAGGTAGTAAATAGGTAGCTAGTTATTACCATGTATGTTAGGTATTGTGAATACGGAGAATATTATGCGTTTTTATTTTTATAAAAGCAACTGGATATTTAGCTGTGCATGACTTGTGACTTGTGGAACCTCAACGAATATTTTTTTTCGTTTTGCAACGAGTGATGATTTTTGCAAATGAATTCACAGAAGAATGAATACAATTTTCGCCAAGATGGAATAATGTGTGTTTAAATAATAAATAATATTATAATATATGGATATAATTTGTGCTTAGTTAGAGTTGTAGTATAATGAATTGCATTTTTGTTGCAGCTTCTCATTTCGTTTTTGTTAAATAATATGTTTGCCTTGATTTCCGTTCAGGATGAGTGAGACTCTCTCACATTTACGCTTTATGCGTTGGAGTGATTAGTATTTAAAAATGGTGCTGACAAATAGAAGCAAAGATCAAGAGGCAAAAAAGGAGGAGAAGGGTAATTTTTAAGGAAGTCGTATTTGCTGAGCTGTGCGAAGGAAAATTAATTACATTTTAGTAAATTATCTGAAGAAGGGAAGTCAAATTGCTTTTAACCTTGTTAGTTATACGTCCTTGCTAATAAATTAATTAGTTGGAACGAGGATATCACACATAGCGCTGTGACTCACACCCAGCATACATACACCCTGTAATACACACTAGAAGGGGGAAGATGAGAATAACCATTTGTTTTTATTGGAGAAATTCGAGCACTAAAATTTCAGCAGAATATTCAACGATGGGAATTAAAAAAGTATATGGAATGATTTTCCTGCGTTGTCAGTTCGTGTTGAGTGAAATCTCTTATCTTCTTGTGAGAGGGCGAAAAAAGAACTAGAGGTACTCCTCCTGTCAGTAATGAATGGACTGTTAATGTACGTACAAACAAACTGGATATTACACCGTAGAAAAACGCTTTTAAACATCATCCATGCAGATAGGTTTACATGGCATACAAACTCATAACCAGGCACAACACCAGAATTTATTTATTTATAAAAAAATTGCATGCCAATTAATAAGTAATAGTTTGAAATGAAAAAGCACGGAGTGAATAAGGGTTTGGCTTAAGTGTCTCAAGTTGAATGAGTTCACTGCAATGCTCACAGAATTCCCTACAATTAGCATGAATATTTTTGTACGCACAACTTTTTCTCAACCTACCCAGATAAATCTGAGCAATTCCTAATACCGTGATTAAACTACGTGTGGATATACACACACAACAACCAAAATGTACATTACAATTAGAATCTGCAGTCTCTCGTGGTATACCTGCTGTAGTGTAGCACATGAAGCAAAAAGGACTCCCACAGACTCAGTATGATTATAAGGATGTCTGTAACATACATAGCTGGATGGGATGTGGCTGCGTGCAAAGACCATTATTGTTGCATCTAAAGAGTCTCAGACGAAATGTGTAGGATGAATAAGATAATGATAATAATGCAATGCAATACTGGTTTAGCAGCCATACACCAGATTTAAAGTAAGTAAAGCATAGAGTTACATTACAACAGTACCTTACGCTTCTACAAAACACTCGAAGCATTATGAACATTTTTCGCTAACGTATATATACAAGCGTAAGGCTCTAATATATTTGTGTACTATAGCGGTTATGTGCATTGTAACATTGTAAGAGTAGTATTTGGTGTAAAAGCTATACATGTGTCTGTGTGCATCGTTGTAGCACGATAATAATCAAATGGTTCTACTCTGCACTATGAAATGAAAGCCTGCCTTGTCGTTTTCCAATTGCAATCTCATCTTACTACGACGCAAAAGACCAAGTTTGTTAACCAACATTCATTGACTTTCACAGGTAGATAGACGAGTTGAAATCAAACCATCCAACCAACCCAATCTCATGCGAACAACGAACGGACGAATTCCCCCAACACTTTTTGTTATTATTACAATACATACATTATATTTATATAAGTACTACATACATTTCTACTATACGAAGTATCATTTTCTTTTGTACGGACAACCAGTGCAGTGCATAGCACGTAGGTTACATACGACTATTACTTACTACTTACTTACTACAAACTACTACTACTACAACTACAACCTCCTCACTACATATTTATGCAACGAAACAGTAAAAACATGCTGAGCCACTCCTCGAGTACGTGTACTCATGAATGTATCAACCTACTACCTTTCTTTGCTCGACACTCCGTCAATTTGTTTGTTTTTCCATTCTTCCATTCTATTAGTCAACTCAGTGATCACATTCACATCCATTATTCTAAAACACTAGTGTGGCATGACTCCGTCTTGTCATTCCTGCCTCAATTATATTCTAACACCACTCATTTGCTCCTTCTTAATATTATTCTCCATTGTATACAAATAAGGGGATGTAGGTAGTGCACATACACATGCTCCTTCCATTTTCATTAGAGCAACACCAATAATATGTCAAGTCAGTCACACTCTAACATGAATAGTCTCTTTTATATAAAATCTTCTACTAATCCACCATGAATTACATAAAAACCCTTTTATTCCTATTCACTTGTCAAATTCTCATATGCTTTAACCTTATCTTGTTGTTAACCTCATCTCATATGAAAGCAAGTTATTCTTACCTAAGATTTAAATCTTGTAAAATTTCAATCAAGGTATAAAATATACAGTGAATTCCACGAAACGAGATCTATGGGGTTATGTAGGAGTATTATAAAGTGTATTGATGTGCTATGTCACTATGGTTTTGAACTATTACTTAGAATAACAGTTGTAATTTACGATATCATTTATGAATAAAATTTTCACTAGTAGTGGAAATCATGATTGACCATTTGTGAATTAATTTGTTATTCAAACGTCAACTTAAGACAACCATAGTGATATAGGGTGATCAATGCATGTTAACATGCTCCTACTTAACTCCATAGATCACGTTTCGTGAAACTCACGTATGGAGTATACAACTAATGACATTTCATTGATCTTTTTATTGTAAAAATATAATATAAAATGAATTTTAAATTTGCAAGCGTTCAGGGTACATTATATTATTTATTGAATGTGAATGTACTGTAGCTGCATACTAGATTTGAGTCTTTTCATAGGATTTTGAATTTGAGTCGTTTTCCGAATAAATGTATTTTAGAAAACTGTTGGGAATTGGCATGAAGTTTTTGATGATGAGTTGGGTTGAGAATAGTTGTGGAAAAGGTCAGAGGATTGGTGTAGAGATTTTTGTTTCCTTCCTTCCTGAGTAAAAAGTAACTAGGGAGTGTCGAGTGGGAATTTTTTAGCGTGCTAAAGTAAAGAAACTGCCTGAGGTTTTGTTTTGGTTTGTTTTGGTTGGGTTGACCATGGGCAGTCTTGTTGTGAAGCATTGTTGGTTGAGTTGTTGATGCATTTTGTGTGTATAACTAGAATTAACTTTATCCTGGAGTGAATGTTGGGGTTTTCGTTAGTTTAACGATTGTGTGAGCAAATGTTGGACATTAGCTGTAAGTATATGCCATAGTAAACTTACTACACACGACTAGCGACTCCTTATGTTTGGCCGTATATAGCTGAAATAAATTCCAGTTGATGCCACACAACTACTCTGCGTTGTGCATTAGACTCAGCTTGCATTGAGCTGCTTAGCTTTTAGCTGTAGTGCTTGTTGGTTAAAAGAGTTGGGAGAGTGTGGTGTGGCGTATGTAGTATAGTAGTAGTAGTGTGGTAGTAGTAGTAGGAGATGTAGTGGAAATAGTGGCTGATGATGATGAAAACTGAAGGAATGCAGCAGGAGCCGCGATGTTGGAGTGGAAGTGCGTTGCCCTCAACACATTCCTTTCTTTTTTCTTCCCACAGTATTCTCTAGACATTGTATTGCGTCTCAGCCACCTCAATGAACCAAATTCAGGTTCACGTCTCTTATTCTCGTCGTACACAACACACACACACCACACACACATTCACACTAACCAGATACTACTACATATATCTGGATGTACATAACCTAATGTGGTTCCTATGCTCTGTATGTATACAATTGTGCACAAGATGCTAATACATATATACTGTATACGTAGTTTACAATAATATGATACATCATTTTTTATTTCTCTTTGGTCCACGTGGTCTTTCTTTACGACTTTCTTCACCATCTCCTTCTCGCCCACAAACTTTTACTCTTCTTAACCTCCCTGGTATATATAGCCATTTCCACAGATTAAAACTTTTCTACAGGTTTTACTCTTGTAATGAAACACTCTTTAATCGCATTCCCTTTTTCTGGAGTACATATATGTTGTACAATATTACGATGTTTTGCTACGTCATCCGCTAGAGTGTTCGATACAACAAAACACTACGCAATAGCTAATACAACCAGTTACTTAATAGTTTGGCAAGGAAAAAGGCAAGGATTTGCTATAAACTTCGCGGAATATCAAAATTACCAAGTTCAACTTTCCTAGTGTAAATACCTTCGTGGTATATACGAGTGCAAGTTGAAGGTTATGTCGCACTTTTAGTAGTAGTAAACAATTCTGAGTGCCACACGTTGATGGCAACGTGCACATTCATTTATGTTTCAGTCGAAGTTCCTTTTTGTAAAATGAGATTAAAATTTGTCTTGTAATTAAGTAGTAAGGTTACACTGTAGGGATATGAAAACATATGGAAGTTTAATTAGAATGAAATGGAATTATTGTATGTATGTAAAAGGGAACTATATTGTTAGAGATGAATTACGGATAGTGTACATTCTTTAATATAAAGCCTATTTCTCAATTAGCATGATATACGATTTTTTATATTTAATATAGTGGGTTCATAAGTGTGTGTGTAAGTATTCAGTAATTAAGTTTATTTTGTTGGAGCCTGCACATTCTATGTACTGATTGTAAAAAATTAAATAGTCAAAAATGATATATCAGTCTCAACGTGTGTGGTCAAATAAATAACTTCAACTTCTCAGTAATAAAGCCAGAGTGCATTTATGTTTGCATTAATCTTATTATTAGTTAGCACATGAATATCACACACATATTGGTATACACTGGACTCATTCATAATTAACTTTTCTCATTTGCTCTACTCTTTTATGCTGGCACTTAAAATACAGTTTTTTACTTAGACCAATTGTATGTGTGTGTCATATGGGAACTGTCAATGTTGAAAAAACTTTTCCGTGCCATAAAAATCATGGGATCAATGACGTTGTAAAATTTTCCAATGAGACATAAATCCAAATCGTGTAAATACAGTAAGGTAAATATAGAACCGAGCAGAAAGTTTTATTATCTTTTCCACCTATTTCATTCCATTAACAGTTCAAGGCTAATAAAAACGAAGCGGTATATAACTAATAAAATCCAACTACCTTATGACTTATGACTCTATTTTTTGTAAAACACAATTTTTCAATCGCAATAATAAGATTGTCATTACCAATAAGCCATTATAATACATAATAATATTGCTAGGTGATACAAAAAATGTTGCTAAAAATTTAGCTGTGGTAGGTATGAGTTTCTTTGCTGATAATACCGCGTGATCAGTTTACACTGCTGTGGAGCTTATACATGGGCTGGACTTATTTCTTAGATAGCCCTGTTTC
>JAQFYB010006011.1:0-12956 GCA_034694085.1 Pogonognathellus longicornis | reverse complement strand
TTATTTTTAAATGACCTGTGACCTTTTAAAGCTTTATCCAGCCCATGTATTAGCCCTATGGTACACTGAAAACTGAACCAAATTCGTTTAAACTTTCCAGATGTAATCTGGGGATGTCAACAAAGGTTTGGTATAAAAACGGGGTCAATCGGTTACAACCTTGTTTATTGCTTGTTTATTGATGAAAGAAACGCGAATTGAAAATTTTGGAAATTTTTCATTATGTTTTTCGAATTAAGCACCAAAAACTACTCCAAAGTAAGTTTTGTTGCTAGTTTTATTGATAAATTTGAAAAAAACGCAAATTGAAGATTTCGAAATTTTTCACTATTTTTTTTAATTCAGTACACAAACTACCTAAAAACTAGTTTTGTTGTGGGTTTGGTTGATATTATGACTTGGGGGCGATTGCCCCTTAATCCTCTGGCTACGCCAGTGCTACTAGATACCATACTGTAGGTTTTGTTGATTTTATTACTTTTCCTTAGTGGGAGCATGTGCACCACATGACACCCCCTAGCTACGCCAGTGCTACTAGATAGTATGATACTAGATATAATTATGAGGGGAGTAGAAGACAGAAACGGATGAATTCAAGGGGCGCTCGGTTTGTACTCTAAACTTGGCGAGCGATCTAGAGTCTAGAGTACACAGAAATGGGTCAATATGATACTAATGTAGGCTTCACTCGCTTTACTTCACAGTTTAGTTTAGATTAGACTTTAGACTTAGCAAACTACAACTCTACAAATTCAGCGTGAGACGAAAGAGAAAATTACTTGTAGAAAGCTAACCGCGGGAGTTTTATTTATGCAATAATAATAATATTATTATATTATTCTTTTCGGGCCTTGCAATTTCAGGTTGTAAAATGGCAATAATCAATAGTAGATAAAATAATTCCATTTGAAAGACACTTTACAAAATAGATCTGACATCTTCACCAGAATTGTTAACCGAATTGTTTTCTTTTCATTGGATGTAATTTATGGTCCTTCTCTCCTTCTTCTAATCTTGGTTCTCAATTTATTTATTGATTTCCGGTTACGCTACACAAGTGAGAAGTAACGAAGTAAGTGACTCATTCATCATTATTGATTATACTCTTCATTATTGATTATGGATTATTGGTGATAGTTTTATGGCTATCACCAATAGTGTAAAAAGTAAGTAAAATTGCCCAAACAGATATGAGAACCTTTGACCTTTTCATTCATTTGTCATTAAAACTGCTGATAGACGTTTTATTATATGGGTACCTAATTTAATTTAGGTTTCATTAACTGGCTCCATTTTGATTCCAATTCTTTTTTGTGTTTTAGAATTTTATTTTATATTTCGGGTACCAATTCGCCCTAGATCTCCAGGCCATCAATTTTGCTTCCGGTTTGATTGATTGTTTTCTGATCCTTCTTTTAAAATAATCGTAATGGACAAAGATCGAACATGTGTGGATGCAGTTCACTCCCGAATTCTTCAAATGCAAAAACGCCGTGTATCAGCACCCACAGAAGGTCAGACAAGTAAGAGCTCTACCAATAGGCCAGCTCCAGCGACGTCTAATAGTTTGTCTTCTTTGTCGTCATCGTCGGATTCGGGAGAGGAGAAAAACAAAAATTCCAAAACAGAACCGAATGCTAAAGACAATAACAATGTAACAAACAAGGAGACCTCAAAAGTTTGAGATAAAATACTATTACCGAATTATTATAAATGTTCAGTATATTATAGTAAACTATGTAAATGTAAGATGATAGTGTAATATATACTAAGGAATGCTTGTTAGTATTACAAGTTAATCTTGTTAGTTTAGTTTCACAAATTGTATATGTAAAAGTTCTAAAGAATCTTAAATAGAATCTCCAGTAGGCCATAGTAATCTCAGTAACTCACTTCCTAAAAATATGAATTAATATTTTTGTAAAATATATAATATAAATACTCAAAGTAATTCAAACCAGCCTTCAAATAGTAATTTGAAGTTATAATTTCATGTTAGCTCTTTATAAATGCTAGCTGAAGCAGTACTAACTACGTTTTCAGGAGCTAACATTATTAACATTAAGCAATTGTACTTCATTTAAGTAACTTATAGCAACAGTAGTGTTTAAATTGTTAAACTCAACGTTTGTATAGTAAAACGATGACTACAATAAGATATTAGTACAAAAATGCTTTCTTAACACAATCATTTTATAGTGAAAAAAGCTTCTTAAATATGTTAACGTGTAACTTAACGATAAAATGGATATGAGTAACTTAAAGTTAAAAGTATAACGAGTAACTTAACGGTGAAAGTGTAACGAGTAACTTAACGGTAAAAGTGTAATCTGTAACTTAAGGTGTAGGGTTACCATTTTGCTCATTTTACCGTTTTTTTACTCATTTCGCCATAACTTTTGAACAAAAACTTGGATTTCTAATTTTGCATAGTTGTATATTGTACCTTCGAGATTCTGTTCAAAAGTTATAGTTAAATGAGTGAAAAAATGGTTAAATGAGCAAAATGGTAACCCTGCACCTTAAGGGTAACAGTATAACTTAAAAAAACCATTGCAAATGTCACGTGAAATTATTTTTCTAATCACAATGATTGGTTCATGATGAGATTAATAGTTTGTGATTTGGAAAATAGTATATCAACTTGAAGTGACTATGCCAATTAGCAAACGCTATTATTGTAGAAATGATGGTCATGTAATAAATAGTGTATTTCAATTACTTATTAAATAATATTGTTTTACTTTCCTATCAAAATGTCGACACAATAACAAATTCATAATAATAAATAGAAAGGACAAATAGTATAATCACAACAGTGACAATTGTTAGCATCTTGATTTGGTATTTATCTGACAAACATTGAGGTTTACGAATATGGAAGGTAATACGTTAGCAACATTGAAAGAAAAATTAAATGGATTAAATGGATTTGTGATAGAAACTCTCAAACTCTGTGTGTAGTCTGATAATTATACTTAATTTATAGATAAGCACTTTCGCCGTGTCAAAATTTACGTAGGTGCATAAACATGCTGCAATATATTTTTAAACGTGTTAGTGTAATAGTATTAATAATCATACAGTATAGTTTAAATTAGTGCAAATTCAAGATTGACTTCCTTCAAACATACTAAATTACTAATTAGTGCAGCAATAAATCAAGAAATTACATTACAATAGTAAACTACGTACTGCCAAGAAGAAATTCATCATTCATCCAAACGTACAAATACTTAAGAAGGCATAAAATTCTCCTGCAATTATAGTATTTTACAACTTACAACGATTGTATATAATTTATATCATGACAAATAGTTATAATATTTTGTAACTGGCAATAATAATGCATTCTATGCATTGAAAAACATTGTATACACTTGGACTTGAATAATTGTACGATTAAATGCATAAACCGCAGATATACAATAAACTGTAAAACGCAATTTCATACTTCACAGGAAAGCATTAACGTATATGTTTGAATATTCAACACTCAATACATTTAGTATTACTAATATTTTTACAATACCGCACGAGTGATTCAATTTACACACACCCTTATACACTAGTAGTTATAATAGAGCCTGTTTGCCCGGGTCACGGGTCACTTATTCTTGTACATATTATTTGGATACTCATTTTTCCAAAAACCTCTAAACTACAACAGAATCAATGGTTAATTGTAAATGGTACGTATGATATTATTCTCGTTGACGCATACTAATGTATTAGGAGGTTTGCCAGTTGTATCACTCTTACTGTATATTAATTTGTAAGAAAGATCACAATGTGTAGCTGTAACAAGTAGTCTAGTAGTTCATCTGCTTTTTCTGCTACAAGGAAGTTTCCTTATGCAAGGAAATCAAATTATGTTTTTCTTCCCATATAAGCAGATCCAGTAATTCGCAATGAACTATCACTTTTGTTCAGATAATAGTTCCCACGAGCAATTCTTTGGGTGGCAGCTGCTCAAAAATGTTATAGAGGTTTTCTGCTTCTTACTTTATCATTTGAAGTACGCTATTTGTATTATGTGTTAATCACTAGCGATGCTCACAGCGTGCAACACACATAATACCCGAAAAACTACTAGCTACTGCTTTAACTCGAATTTCGTTATTGTTTGCAAAATGTCACCTACCTAACTCATACTACGAATTGAGTAACCTGATTTCGTGTTAGTTCCTTTTATAATATGAATGAACAATCAATTTGCTACCATAGTTTATCCTATTATATATATACATTGTTATGTATTGCAATGAAAGTTTAAATAGACAATCTGAACATCAAACATAAAATGGCCTGCATTTTGACAATTTTACGAAATAAATATTTGTATTATGTGTGAGTATAGTGTACAATGAAATGGAATTCATAATGCCAATTAAACTAATTCTTTGCTATTTAACATTTATAATTCGACACAGTATTAAACGGTTAATTCAACCGCATTCATTTTGAGACCGAGTTTAAAATGTGTGCATATCCTAGCGTTGTTGTAATTGTAATGAACACAAAATTAGACTGAGCATATCAGCAAAATGGAATCGGAATAATACTGTACATTTATGAAAGCTACAACTTCATATCCAGCTATCGACTTCCACGTTCTAAGTTCAAAGATCAATAATTGACTCTCTAGCCGTTGATCTTGTTTGTCCGGCAGCTTTCAATCTTGCTTCCATTTTGGAAATCATTTGCTGCATTCGTTTAATCTAATAAAAGAATGAAACAATGAATAGCTATGCTATAGTTATTTTCATATAAGAACACAGCTATTGTATGTCACTAAATACTGAATTTGTTGCTATGACCATTTAATGTCACAGTGGCCTGCGACTTGCGAATAATAATGAATGTTTAAATATTTTATGCATGCACAGAACCAGTAAATGTCACGTCACAAAAGTTAATAATGTAAATTTGCAATCAAAAAATCAAACCTCTGCTTCCTTTTGTTGAAGTAGATCTTGTGGGGAGTCTGACGACGAGTCTCTTTTCAATTTACTTCGCTCACGAGATCCTCCTTGAGAAATCTGGGCAATAGCTTTGGCTCGGAAATTTTCGTAATGTAAATCCTGAGTTGTTTCCTTCAGATCATGCATGTGAGACTGAATGAGCATTGTGCGAAGTTTGCAAAAGTCGCTGTGGTTGGGATTTTCCACTAAATTACAAATGACAGCAGCAGTTAAACAATTAGTAAATCTCATTTTCTAATTTTGTGTAAATCATGAATCTACCTTCAACTATTCCCCATGGGTATTGTCGTCCTCGTACTTTCCTGCCAGCAACTTCAACAAATGTTTCACTTGAAGCCACAGCAAATGGAATGGCTGCTTTCAATTCTCTGTCCTGTCGTTTAAACTCTTCGTCTTCCTCTTCATCACATTCAGGAAATTGGTAAATCTTGTACAAGATTAAAATAAATGCAATTAAAAAATTTTAATTTTCAACACGAATCTTTTAATTTAATTTAAAAATGACAATATTAATAATTCATTTCAACGTACTTGGATACTGTGAACACGAAGGTCTTCCAAAACTTGGTCCTTCAGCTTCCTAACCTCAGTTGGAGTTAGCGTATCAGATTTAGATATAACAGGAATTACGTTTACTCGCGTCTGTAGGCTTTTCAAGACTTCTATATCAAGCTGTCGTAATCTACATCCAAGTCCAATAAATAAATTCATATATTGCACTTGTATTATTAACAAAAGGGTGTTTTAACATTTGTACACTAAAATCTGAATAATTTAAATAGGTAAAAACAATAGAACTCGTTAGAAAATCATAATTTGCATTGAGATTTGAGTGGGGATACAAGTTTTACAAGTTCTACTTTTACATATAGCTTTTTTAAAACAACAAGAGTACTTTAGTATTCTTTTTTTCATTTCATTTTTTTTGTTAATTGCCTGAGACTTACCCATGTCCGTATGGAGGTACAAAGTAGAGACAACAATGAACTCTGGTATCTTGTATATGTCTTCTATTTAGCCCACTCTCCGCTTGAAAATATTGATGAAATTGTTCATCTATATATTCAATGCAAGCTTTCCAACTGTCTTCACAGTTTATGGCATCTCCAAACCCTGAATTTAAACAAGTGAGAATTCCAAGTATGAAATAATATTGTTCTAAGGTCTGAATACAAAAGAGAATGGCACGATCAATATGTTTGCTAGTATTCTACTTCTTTCTTAATGTCAAATCGCACGTTATGAACTTCACAGCTCACAAGCGTTACAAAGCACCTATAGCTTATAATGTAGTGTAGTAAATATAATGTATAGAACGAAAGTACAGTACAAAACATTTGGGTGTATTGTATTCGTAAAGGATGATGATTATGTACAATGTTACAATGAAGTCTGTGAATTACCAGGTGTGTCAATAACAGTGAGTCTCAACTTGACCCCTCGTTCTTCAATTTCAGTTGTGTGCTTTTGAATGCTTGTAGTTCTTTTCAGTTGATCTGAAATTATACGCACGTGTCAAAATATTGCAATTCATAGAAATAATTTCAATTTTTGATACAATGGTAGATAATAAAGGATGACTACTAAGGTTCATTACCTGCAACAGTGGGAACTTTTCTATTCTGATAAAAATCGGCAAGAAATAGACTGTTTATGAGTGTAGATTTTCCAAGACCAGATTCTCCAACTGCCATCAAAGTGAAATCGAACCCTTTCTTCACGGACTTCCGGTGAACTTGTTCCGGCAACGTTGCAAATCCAATGAGACGCTCGTTCTAAACCAGGAAGTAGTAATTATGTCCCAATAAATTATTAGAACTTTAACTCTTGATTGTTAATCTCTACGACATTAACATGGTGCTCATAGTCAAAAGACGTAAACGATAAAATTGTGATAAAATAAGCTAAAGAGTTTTGTCTCATATTCACATTCATACCATTCTCTTAATTTAAAAATTGTGTTAAGATAAAAAGATCGTCTTTCTATCATTATTAACACATATTATAAGCCTTATAGGTTTATATTGTCTGCAGCTAAAGCGATGCTCATTTTGTCTCAAATCTAAACTTGTAAATGATTATTCTCAATTCAAACAATTTTTTAAAGTGATAATATATGAATAACAGTTACATATTTTTGATCAGTAAAAACAATGGATAACAGCATTATTTAAAGTTTTCTACAACATTTCAAAAATCAATCTACAGACACGTATTATATGTATATGAATTGATACTTGTAGCCATTTTTCAAATTTAGAATTGTGTTTGTGTACAGTTGGCTATTGTAAACAAAATTTATACCTAATACTATCTAATAATATACCTTTTATGAATAAACATACTAGCAATTATTAAAGATGAGATAAAAAGTAAACTTACCTCTTTTCCTGTACGGGGCAAAGTTTTAGCACGATAAGCATCAGAAAACTTGAACTCGGCAGGTGGACAAGAAAGACAAAAAACATCGGGTATTGAGTCAATAAGATTCTGAGTACTTTTGCTCGTAGCACCAGCACCAACCAAACCCGAAGATGTCATACCAGAGCTTTGTTGCACAACTCTTGTTGCCGAAGGATTATAATACTGGTGAGTGTGAGAGGCAGAAGGATTTTCATAGCCATGTTGCCCCATTGTACTCTTAGGTGGGACTGTTATCACCTCTTGTTGAGGTCTTTGGCCATAAGAAGTGTAAGAACCTGTAGGCAGGTTTGTGTAGGAAGAAGACTTGTTGGGAGGGTTAGTTGAGATGGTTGGTAGCACTGGGGTGTATCGCGATGGCTTATTCGGCAAATTAGAACTTTGTCCATGGCCAACAAGGCCACCACTACTCCCAAGTGGATTGCCACCAGTGCCACTGCTACTAGCGCTACCAGCAGTGCCCCCACCCAAATTCAGGGTCGAAGGGCGGTCAGTAGTCACCTGAGCTGATGGTCTCCCGTAGGTTCGAGAGTAATACGGAGACGAATACATTTTTAGGAAAATTCAACAACTTTTCTCGTGAAAATAATTGTCTGCCTCTGAGTATTCTTGCGATAAGATTTAATTCACAAATGGGAGCAGGGATTTATTTCTTTTCTTTAAAATGCTTTTTATTGTGAAAATATGGTGACGATAATAGGAAAAATTAGAGAGCTTTGGAAGTAATTACAAATTAAATACATTACAATATTGTGGTGGGATGACGAAACAAGAGGTATATTTTTGAAATGAAGAATTACGAATTTAAAATTTGAAGGAAGTATGATATATTGCAGAGGCTGAGGGAGGTAGAGTGGAGATTGTGGGAATAAGATCTCGGAATAGGATTTAAAGTGAGAGTTTGAAAATGAGGAGCTGAGGAATATTATCCACGTCTAGTCTTTTGAAGAGATCTGGACGTTGTAACCGTAAGGTCATGATTACAGCACAACAGCTAGACAAGCAGAGTGAAACTCATGTCTTAAAGTTCTTAGCGAGATTCTAATGGTGAGTCGTGTACTTTAACTCCACCAGCATTTTAATGTTCACCGTAGTATGGATAAATGTCAGATACTGACATTTCACATCATTGGTTTGGTCGGTGCTGGTTTACATTTCATTTTGGCTTGCCTCATCTCAACAAAGCTTTAGTTCATTCTCCAACATACCATAATAATATTATGTTACATCAGTGAAAATCTAACCATACACTTATGTGAATGAATAATCAAAAGCCAAGCCCACTTTCAGTGTTCTAACTTGGTCTGACTGACATTATAGGTAATATTCGACTGCTGATAGCGAAAAGGAACCAAAACTAACTGCTTGTGAACTCAAAGAACAAAATACACCGATATAAAGTAATAGTGGCACTAGAACCAAAATATACATACATAACACATAATATGCAGATGTACACGTACACACACATAAAAGGCATCACCTAATAACGTAAACATATCTCCACTTCTAGTTCCAACAGACATTTACCTCCTGTCCTCTGTACCACCACCACCTAGTTCTTTAATAGACTTCATTATGGGAACCACCTTTAGTGTCTGATATATTTCACCTTCTCAAATAATACGACAATCACTGCTACTACTACCATACCACTAAAATACTGCATGGAATCACAAGCAAAATTTAGCTAGAATTCTATTCATTCTTGTTGTACGTATCGTGGATCGTCGAATTAGGTTGAGCGAACACGTAATTATCAGTCAAGTGTAGTTCAGAGATTGAAAGGAGTCAACTCTTTATCACCAAGTCTCCGTACTTACTCATTGTTATGTTAGTGTGTGAGTTGAGTGCATAGATTGTATTACTATTATATAAAGTCATCTCAAATCAAAGATATAGTTAAGACGTCATATAACACTCCCCTTTAGAAAAAAATAGAGACTATGTGCTAGTACGTATCTGTATCTGCATAATATACATAATATACACAGTACCTACAGTAAAAGCAAACATTAACTTCTGCAGAGGAATATATTATGTACTGCATCTACAGGCACTTATATACACCTATATATAGGCACGAAGAATAATAAAGCCCCTTTAATGAGAATCTTATCTTGTAATGTATCTCGCCTTCTAAATCAATAAATGGTGCATATGTATACATGTGTAGTATGTTTGTACGAGTCTCTGTTGCTCGATCAGTATTTCTTTAGACAGATTCAAGACAAGATGGGCATATAAAAAGTGCCTTTTAAAATCTTGTCTAGGTGTAGTTTACACTGTCTACACTACACTTCACAAACTATTTACACTACAAAGAAATTGTTGAAAGCTCTTCTCAATGCAACGCAAAGTAAACAAAACGTGTAGTTATATTATTGCAGTGTTGCATAATAGTTAGCTGTTATTTTATTTTAGTTAGGATTAGTAGAAAGAAGACATTGTAGGTTTCTTTGTAATGTAATGTGTTAGCCGGCCCCTCGAAATCTTCCAAACTTCCCGGGACCGGGGAAATGCCTTCCCGTTTTCCGGGAAGCAAATTTTCCCGATTTCCCGGGACCGCCGGTCCCAGGTTGAAAAATCTTCCCGATTTCCCGGCAATCCAGCGTTATAAAATCGTTGTGCTAAAATTGTTTTGACTATTACAAGTAACAAATATACTTTTAACAAACTTTAACAAACTTTTAACAAACAAACTGGGAAAATTTTTGCTTCCTTCCCGGAACAAATGTCCTTTCCTTCCCGCGACCTGCGGTCCCGGCAAGGGAAGCCCTTTTTTCCTTCCCGGGACCGCCGGTCCCACGCTCCCACACTTTTCGAGGGGCCGGTGTTAGCAGAGGCGCTTAGCCACCAGGATTATAAGTTGGGGGTGTACAGCAGGGTTGTATACAGAAATAGATGTACAGAGGGAGGGCAGAATGCAAATTTGAGTATATAGTGTGATGCGATGGAGTCAATTACGTCAAAACTAACGTAAAATTAATCTAATTCGCTCGTTGCGTGAATTTTTTTCTTTTTTGAACATTTTAAGCAAAATTACCTCATTTTTGAGATAGTTTATGCATTCTGGGGGGTGCACGTTCACCCCCTTGGCTACGCGATTGTGTGTTAGATATATAGATGGAATTAGAGAAATATATTTTTTTATAATATAAATGTATGTTTGTAATTTATAACTTACCAACAGCAGCCATTATTCTTTAATAGGTTGTTCTTGGTATTTACGTTTTATGTAAATAGTTCACTGATGAGACGACACTTTTCATCAACACTCCACTCCTGCTGACTGCTTTGGATGTTCGGCTGTAAAAACAAATTATTTCTGCTTCAGCAACTTTTGAGCAAAAAACAGTAACACTTTTTTTACGGTGTAGTTGATAAACTGTCAAACTGTATCTCAATTCATTGAGCAAGCAGTATTAAAATCGTTCACTACAGGAGTATCTTAACTAGTAGATTATGTATGTACCTACCTAGTAATAGTTGGACGAGTGAATGAATATCTTGTAGAGTCCAAGTCAATACTGACAGAACATTGAATCGTATGTTCACAGATTATTGTATTATTCTTCACAACCTTCATTGCAATGTAACTTCACACTACATTTCTGTCGCCTCTACACATTCCAACTTTACAGCAGAGGCGTAAATTCATGTTGAAACTATAAAATGTGCGGAAGTAATTTTGTATCACACACTACAATACAAACAAATAACTATTGAACTAGATCGAGAAATAAGCCGGTCACCGGCAATAATAAGTATTTGAATTCAGTCCAGTAAACAGAAAGCAAATACTGTACGTCTCATAAAATTGTTGCTACGAAATGAATGGTTTTTAAAATAGTAAGAGAATTTTAGGATTGTTTTGTGAAACGGTGTTGATTAGTCAGAATTTGTATTGTTTTTGTTATTTTATATAGTGACGTAACTTGTCGATATCACAACCAATGTTATTCAGGTGCTCCCTAAACACGCCATGCTTTTTATCGATCCGATTTCCTGAGTTTGTTGGGGCACCCTCGCACTGCACTCGCATCACAACTTCCCTATTCAATACATTTATAAACACAAGCTTGTGTGTACTTCTCATTCAGATATCTTTTACAACAAATCTAACTTCAACCGTTCAGCCTCAACCTTTTAGGAACACTTTTACAGTGTAGTACTGTAAACAAAACAATGCAATGTATGTCCAGTCCAAAGTCCCCCTCTTGTATATATCTACTTTTGTTTCATATTTTGCCATAATATCATATCAACTCATTTATATTGTAGAGTTTGCGTCTGTAAAACACATAATAATATTATGCAATTTATATTGTATTATATGTGTGTAAATCACATTTTATAATGTTGAATGTATAGATGTAGCAAACAATTGAAATGCGATATAATATTATCATGATGCTATATAGTTTATATTTAGTACTTTGGAGTTTGGTTTCCACCCTAGCAAAAGAGTTAACAAGCATGTCCACCCATACTGTCGTAAACAAGTAATTAGAAACTCAGCCTGGCTGGCCTGGACCATGTCCCTTTCTGTCTGATCTGTATACAGGAGAAGCCAGAAAAGGAGACTGAACTGATTTATGAAAATTGGGAAATGCTTTTTCGGAAATAATCATCCACTCGTTTCGTTTGACCAGTTTTACTTTTTTGGTTGCTATTCAGATATCACACCCCCAGCCAACATTGCTTATTATTCCACTCATTTCTGTCTTTTGTTTTTCAGAGAATATCCAGAGAATAATTTCACCATTCCAAAAAATGTTTCAAATGCATGTAGTGCAGATTGATGGAGATATTCGATTCGGAGATCCACCTCGGACCGCTGAAATGTGTTTATTGTTTGTGTGTTTGATAATAGTACATGTAGTTGTGTCCGAAAGGAACGAACGAGATCGTTGTTCAAATGCTAGATGCATCTTCGTATGCAATGTTTGGCAAGTAGCGTTATTTGTATTGAAGGTGACGATGGAGATATTTGATCATTGATCCGGAGATCCACCTCAGACAGCTGAAATAATATGTATTTGTTGTTTATTTGTTTGTTATTTGTGTGTTTGATGCCTATTGGAAACATTACTTATATTGCTAAATACTAACGAGCATAGCCGTCAGTGGCGCAGCTAAATATAAATTGGGGGCCCCTATGCAAGAACCGATAGTTGGGCCAAAATCAATGAAATATGTATCTTTGGGAATTAGCGCAAAATTTTTCTGGTTTTTTGCAATTTGTGTGGCAAAATAACCTCGTTTTATTATGCATCCTGATTTTGGGGCCCCCTGAATAGTGGGGCCTGGGGGCCCCTATGAGCCGCATAGGTTGCATACGGGCTATTTACGCCACTGATAGCCGTGACCAACTTTTATTTCAGGGGGAACTCCTAATGAGCCGTATCTAAAAATGGAAAAGTAACCATAAATAGATTTCATAATCATCCAATTGAGACAATTGTAGTGCTATAGCAATTATAATATATAAAGTTTTTAAAATAGTTATTATAATATATAAAGTTTTTAAAATAGTTATTATAATAT
>JAQFYB010006010.1:0-12961 GCA_034694085.1 Pogonognathellus longicornis | reverse complement strand
TGCTATTTTTGCCAATTTTTACTGCTATTTCTAGCGCTATTAACTACTGTTTTTGGCGCTTGCTATTCCTTCCTTTGGTTATTACTATACTCATCCGATGCTAATCCGAATTAATGTCACATTTGATGTCTTCAAGACAGAGATGGAATGGGGCGAAGCCAATAACTAAACACGGTTTCAGGTTACTTGTGATTAACTAATTAATACAGTCATCTCAAGTCTTCGTTCATTTTTGGTTGACCTTTGGAGTATCCAATGTGGGTTAATATGAGTTTCCAGCTGAACACATGCAAGTATGTAACTACTATTGTAGTGTGGTTCTTATAATTTCCCAATTCATTTCAAATCAGAGCTTCAATCACAATTTTTACACAAGATTTAGAATGATACTAAAAATATGAATTGGCGACATTTTCTATTACAATTAGTATGGAATCCCTAATTTATGTCGTTAATTAAATTATAAACGTACATCTAAGTGTATGAAGTATAAACGATAAGCAGATCTAGAGATAAGAAGAATTGTAATATGTACATGCACCAGCAATGTAAAGTACTTACCACTTACTCAGTTACTCAGGGAGCACATCTATAATATCATCTATCCTATTAATGACTCAATAGCGCTACTCAAAATTAGAAATCTTGTCTTTATCTGCTGTAGCAACTATAAAAGTAGACAGTAAAAAAAGTTTGAATATTAAGGTGACTCAACCTTTGCGTCTCTTGGCTCGTTAACCTTCGAAAGACTGTGCATGGTATCGGTATTTCAGTCACCCAACACATATTTTTTGAAATATCTCGAAAACGGCTGATTCGATTGCAAAACTCTTTTAAGAGATCCTAGTGACATTACCGTCATTTTAGTGTGTAGGCTAATATTTGAAACATTAATAAAAACGAATTTTGAAGTTTGTATAACGGGCTTAATTTAACGGAGTATTTATATATTTTCTGCTAGTATGCAATTTCCAGCTTGTTAATTTAGCAATAATATTTTAATAATAATTATTACTACCTATGACCTACTAGTTATTAACAAAACCTTATGAATAAAAAATATAATGTTGGTTTCCGACGTTTGCTTCAGATTATGTCAATTTGGGGACATTATTGGTTTCGTTGTACATATCATTATTATTAGCTATCATTTATGAAGACATGAGGCAAAACCTTTTAAATTCAAAAACACTCATAATTCATGCGAAGATTATAGTAATGAGACACTTGTAATATGTACTTAAATTGCATTATTATAATAAATAAATGTGACTGTAATTTGTGTTAATAATATTACAAACAAAGATTATATGCATGCAAGTATACGCACTTAAATTGATGTAGGTAAATAGTGGAGGTTTCAAAGCAACATTTAGCATTTGGAGGTCTTTGCAGTCAGGAAAAGAATATTTATTCGCATTAGACACAGGGACAGCGAATAAGCTTCTTCTCCGCCAGTAGTCTCTATATAAACACAATACGGTAACCCCCAGCACATTACTGTGTACGTTACGTGTTACATCACAGATCGGCATAAGTATAGTACGCAGAGACATCAAAATATAAAATGCATGCATTTTATCGCCTTAGGAAATTACATGTATGATGTACACAAACAAACAAGAAAGATGATCACACGAACGTACATAGAATAATAAAAGAGTTCTTTACTACAAAAGAAATAATATCCAATCCATCATAAAGGACGCAACAAAGAAACACGCAAAAACATTTTTAGCGCTTTTGCAGTCTTATCAAAAGTAAAAAATTGTGCCTTTGCCTTAGTACTATTATAATGTTTTTTACTATATTAATATGCATGAGTATATGTTAACTATAATAATGCCGTGTCCTAAAGGATACTGTGAGGAGGATATAACAATGACTGTGGACGTATGGTCCACACTTTTAATTTTTGGTTAGTCATTGTCACTTTCAGTGTTTGGCTACTATGTATGTAAATGCATGGGAAAGAGCTGCTGAACAGTATAATGAAATGACATTCCTTTAGAGCCAGTTATAGCTAATAAAACGAAAAGGTATTATGTAGTTGTTGTAAAACGTGTGCTGAACTAACTTCTTATTCGTGTTGCCGAACTGGACAACAAATCAATTAAACTCTCGTAATCATAACCTATAGTCAAATTGTAAAATAAGTTGTTTATGTACACTGTGAGCAGCTTCATTCAGGAGCACCTAAAAGGTGTTCCTAAAAGGTCTAACATTAAGTGGTATGTACAGATAGAGGTGTTGATGGGGTAGACTGTTTTCAACCCCGACCCCCGTGTTGGGTCCCCTTTTTTCGACCCCAACACCAAAATCTAGACTAAAATTTTTTACAACCCCAAAGTACAAGATGATATAGAACCCTAACCCTTTCCTACACAAGCAAACAAAATATAAAAATATACATATTTGTAAAAGTTTGATTGCTTATTAAATACTGATAGTAATGAATGAATGATTCTAGCTCTATCGAACTACTGTTGAATGGTATAATTTCAAAAACAAATTATAAAACATTCAACTTCAACCCCAAATGAACTTTTGGAATCCAAATCCAATACTACACCAAACTTTTAATGCATCGACGCCAACACGATATAAACCCTGGGGATGGGGTAAACCCCAGGGCCGGAGTTGGGGTTGACACCTCTAGTATTAGCATAAAATATTATAGCACGTTACTTATTGTATAGTGAGCGAAAATAAGAAGAAATAATTCACGAGGGAATGACGCCATCCTCACAGCTAAAAGAGAGACATTTTCCTTGTAGGAGTTAGGATGAGTTACGGTGGTGCTATAGAGTTTTTTTTTGATTTGTACTTACTTTTATTTCAGTAGACAAATAAAGCATAAAACCATTAAAGAATTCAATTAGATACCAAAGACAATAATTTGGGTTTAATAAATGACTGAGGCAGTAAAATAACAATCATTTGGAAAAGGAAATAAGAGATAATTGATTTTGAACAAATTTGCACAGTTGCATGCGTGAAATTAAAGGATGAGGCGAAAGAAGACGGTGATTGTATTTGCATCGCAGATTGCACTCACATCATCTTTCTACTACCTGACATTCATATAGGAACAGGAATAGGCAATAGGAGATAATAGGACAATGCAAAATAGTAGGCAATGAGGACGGATGCTCTCAGCTCAAGGACTGTAAAATTACAGTCTCATGTCCACCTACATCCACAGATTTATTTTCATTTTAATACTCCATTATTATCTTTAGCTTTGTTCAAATATTACTCTGTGCTGCACTTGCACTGCTTGTAATACTCAATAATTCTACATCTAAACTCTATCTTACTTTTTGCTACGGTCCCATCTTCAAAATCAATTTGAGACGAGACTGCCAGTCACAGCACACCGAATTGCAGGTATACACACTGCTGTATCTAACGGCAGGGCACTAAGAGCACGTTCCCTCGCCGAAATCCCAAAAAATAGATTATTTTACCTTAAAAAGTGCCATAAATCACTCAATTTTTCGCAGTTCACGCGATTTTGTTACGTTTTAGATTGATTTGGCCCCAATTTAGCTTATGCTTTTGCGGTACGCGAAATAATAATCATTCATAATAAAATTTTGACTTTGGTACCCCCTCCAAAAGCAAATCCTGGATACGACCCTGGTTACATATGGGTGTAATTCTTATTGCGGAGGAGGTGATTTAGTCACGATTACAATATTATAGTATTTGCAACACAAGAGTCGCAGGTTCAGACATAAGTTCAAGTTCAACTCAAGTTTAGGCTGACTGCGACTCAGGATTCGAATTCTTATTTAGCATATTATTGTAATATAAATTTTGCAAATTAGAGAATTTTTACCAAATAAGTATGTGAGCTATATTATGCTCTTTGCTGTTGAAACTACCAATTACATTTTATCGATGTAACCTATCTTGAATATTAACTTTAAAATGAATGATGACTAACATTTTAAGTTTTTAAGGCATTAAGTTAGAATTGTACAATAACAAATGATATCTCTTTGTCTTTATCACCAATCAACTGTAAATAGTCGAATTATCTACTATATACTAACAATAAGAAATAATTTGTATACTTGTAGTACCCAATATAAGGCTGATCTTGATGACATATTTTCCACACAAACATCATAATAAGTAAACAAGTATAGTATTGCGTCTTTCCTACTATGATTGTCTAATGCCTATGCTAAACCATGAAATGTCTACACTAAGAGTTTTATAACATGCATTAGTTAAATTTATTTAGAAACGGATTGTTAAGCCCAAAGGGCAAAACGTTAAATAGTCTGAATCACTAGGTCATTTCCAATGTCTCTTTGTATACCTAGTTCAACCTTTCATGCGTACCACACGCAGAATCGATGACTGTGTTTGTAACTTTCATTGATCTTGTAAACCAAAAACAAACCTGTATGGGACCTTATCTTATGAAAAATAAACAGTACATGCTTGCGTTTCGATCAACATATTATTATTATGTTGGTTCCCAAAGTAAGCATGACCATTAGTATAAGTAAAAATATAAATCTTGGATGGATATTTCTGTATTGAAGCAGCACAAACAAGTCCGTCAGTGAAGTGCGTCCCCCATCAGTTCTCTCTTTCTTGTCTCTTATTTTTGTTTCTCGATCCTCCCCTTTCGCCAAAAAGTCCATTGCAACTTAAACTGGCAACAAGAAAATCTTTGTCCATTTAATCATCTTGTAAGCATAGATGCACAGATATGCCTGTTTAAATTAACGGCTGACATCCATCAGATGTTCTCATATACGATTTAATTTTACAAAATTGAAAAACATTTGGTTATTGTAATGCTATTATTATGATTGGTATGCAATGTGATAGAGCACACACGACAGGACAAATAAACGAGACAGGTAAACCTTGTCTTTGATAAGTGCCTTTCAGCGTACACATACATGAGTGCAATTACTCTTAAGTGCTTTTATATGAAGAGAATAGACTGGCATGGGTAAACTGCAGAGCACAAAGACAAGTGCATCAATCAATATCTTTTGCCAAACTACATCCACACACTCCTCAAGTTTAGTTCAATCAATCTCCTACTATGTCTTGGTATATCTGACGAGAATATTCAGAGAATTAGTCAACACTTTTGCAAACATTTCCTTGGGCGTCCATACATCAACAAAACGTCTTCTTGCCTCTTCTATGACCATACCAAATACTTTTTCCGTATTGTTCAGCACTAATCGAATAATTAGTAAATCAATTCACGACTATTGTTATCATTATGTTCCATTACAATGCAAATCGCTCTGAACCCTGATAAATACACTCTATTATTTTTGTTGCATCATATTATGGCTTGTCTGTCTATTCAAATCGCCAAAAACACCGTATTCATATACCCAACAGCGCCTCTACAGTGTTTACATCTCAAATATTATACTACATCAAATATTACGGGCCATGTATGTAGACAAATCCATAGTCATTCTTTAATTCTCAGAGAAATTTCATTTGTAGGGCGATCTCTTTGGAAATTATAAAAATTATTAATTTGTAAAGAATGTCCCTCATCACAACTTTCAGGAAATGTCGAACATGCCGATTGTGATAACAATTGATTAAGTACCTCCCACACTCTTTAACACACAATTAATCAGACTGCTCGGGAAATATCGATAATATTTAGCCATTAGTCTGACTAATAGTTGTTGTTCTAAAATATGCAAATATTTGTTTATTCATCGGAAATTGTTTTATGCAAAAACAGTGACGTATTCCATGACTATCTGAAAAACTGTCTTGTGTTATGTATGCAACTTCCGTTATTTTGACTAACTCAAACTTTCATGACAAACAGCCAAGAATAGCAATTTTTGATTCGCTAGCCTTTAGTTACTAATAGGAAGGTTTAGTTTTTACGCTACTGCATACTGCTTCTAATAATGTAATGAACAAGTTCATCTTTACATTCTTTGCCACCTATAATATTATGCGTGTGTTTGTCCTGTGTATAATGATTACTTGGTTAGCGAATGCCACTTGCTACCACTCAATACTCGTGAACTTGAATGAGAGTGCGAAAACTGCACAGTGTGAGTTCTGAGTTGACGAGTATAGTAAGTGAAGAGTATGATTGAAATTGAATGTAAACAAATGCTCGTTTAACGCAATAATTTGGTATGCCTTGTTTCCTGAATCATGACACTTTTGTCATTGAACATTTGCGATTAGAGGGAAAGTCATGCTTATTATATTTGATGTTATTTTGCCACAATCTTGTATGCATAATAATAATACAGATGATTCAGCTGAGAGGTGAATATAATAATAATGAATAATAAAATATTGTTATTAGATATATAAGGTTCATTCTAAGGTTTGCAAATTTGGATGCTTCCATTACGCTACGTAACAAGACACGTGTAATGCTTACAAGTTTTACGAAAGAAATTATGTTTCGTTAGGTATACTCATTGAAAAGTGTGCATTAAATTTACATTCCATTGGGTTGCTCATTGCTCTGCCTCCAAATCCCTCTCATCCTGTCATCCTCATCTTCATCATTCAAGACACACATGCAATCATCCAACCATCCTCACCAATCCATTTGAGGACACAAAGAATATTCCCCACCATGAGCATGCAACTCCGGTGGTCGTGGAGAAGAAAGAAGGACACTTTGGCCATGGAAAAGTCACGGGTCTTTTGGAAGATTCTCCATGCCCGTACATTTGCCTTTACCGTTGTTTATATACCTAATCATTTCATCTTATTCATTAATTCAAATTCACATGCAACTAAAACATCATCAAAAATGATAAACATAATATGTGATCCCATGTAATTTACCTAAGCAATGTTTTTACATGTGAAGGTATTTATAACTCATCACCACGCGGGCTCTGATTTTTGTAAAAGTGCCCGGGGCGGGAGCCCGAGGTGCTCGCCGGGGTTGGGGCGGCCGGAAATAATTGTCAGGAGGGCACCTCATGTGCAGCATAATCTTCCAATTTTGTAGGGTTGAGGGCGCCTTTTTTGTGAGTGGATCTCGCAAAAGAAGAAACCAATTTAAAATGTTATGCAAAGAATAATAATTTGGTACCTATAGGTATTTCTTTAGTGTCTCATTATTCAACAATGATTATAGCAACATCCTTTCAGAAAGTATAGCGAACATTTTGCGTGTGCAGTAATTGCAATTTATTTGTTATCCTATTCCACATACATTTGTATTTTACTACAGAACAATAATACAGCGTGATCAGTTTTCAGTACCATATAAGGGCTAATATATTGGCTGGATTAAGATTAGCAAATTCCTGTATTATAGCTACTTGGAATGTAGTTAATGTCTTCGGTTTACAATTGTACACTTTTTCCTTCAATGTTACCCTGAGATTAAAATATAACGGGGTAAGATCAGGAGATCTGTGTGACCATTTCATCGGTCTATCGCGGCCAATCCAACAAAGGTAGTAAAAGTTTCTAGCCTGAGATGTGTACTAATTTCATTTTAAGCTATTCATTTTATGCAATGATATTGACAGCAAAGAAAGTAATAAATCCTTTCCCAATTTTAATGATTTTTGCCAAAGCACTTTAAGCGCGCATAATGTTGTGTAGGCGCATTATGTCATAGCTCATTAAATGCGCAAAACGATTCTCTACAATATATTATGGTGGTTTATTTCAAAATGACCTGTGACCTTTTTAAGAAGGCCTAACTAACGCTTTATCCAGCCCATGTATTAGCCTTATGGTACACTGAAAATTGATCACGCTATACAACTACGCAACTTTAACATAGAACGATTTGGTGCAAATTAAGAGTAGAGCACATTATAATGGCATGTGCGTATTAGGAATGAAATAGTAGTTATGCGGTGCGGGGTGTATTGAGTCACTCGATCGTTCGTTTGATATGCAGTTGGTTGGAGGGGCCTATTGCCTACAATATTTTGCTAAATAAACTTCCAGGATGGAAATTGACGTTGTGTGCCACAGTACGTCTTGTTAATCTGCAGTCTCGGCTAAATGAAGTGTATTGTAAACAAAGAAAAACTCGTTCTCTTGTAACTTCTAACTAACCAATTTAAAATCAAGTGTTATCGTTCATCACATTATCGAATGGAGATGATTAAATCTAATCAATTTTATTTGCCTCAAACTCATCAGACCAATTGTTCAATATACGCATACTCCGCATGCCTTCGTAATCGTAAGAAGACGATAAAATATTACGAGTGTAGTATGTAACTCGTTGATATCGTTCAAAAGATGATTCGAAATCTCTCTAGAATCATTTCTCATCACAGAATAGGTATAGGAAACTTAACAAAGCAGAATATTATTTATACATAGCAAAGCTGTATCTATCGGCAGGGTACTAGGAAACCTGCCCCTCTCCACCCCTTTGAAATCCTAACATAGTTTATTTCACCAAAATGTGCCCTATATGCCTTCCGCATGAATTTGATACTTTTATAGGATGTTTTTGGTTCAATTTAGCTCAATTTTTTCGCGCGCAAATTGTCATTTATAGTAAAATGTTGACCTTGGTAAACCCCCCGAAACGAAATTCTGGATACGGTCTTGATACGCAGCATGTACATGCATAGTTGAGCAAGTTTTCGCATGAAAGACTCTGATGCGTTTGCTTTGGTAAGATGATGCAAAGATAAATTAATGTTCATGACGAGTTTGTGAACTTTATAGTCATCTCAGGCTCTCATTCACTTTTATTGCAAAATTGAGACTTCCACTCAGCCATGCTACAATAAATATCCGTATCGGCACTTTAGGCTAATACTAATAAATACTCAAGACTCCAATCATTACATGCACTTCTCGTACCTTCATCTTACCATGTCTTCTTCATTCTTGCTTCATTTTCATTCAAAATCATCTTCTACAACAATGTTAGAATATGTCCATTTCATGGTTTCCTGCACACCTAAGTGTCTAACTAATTGTAATTAAGATTAATTTTTCAAACTTAAAAATGATATTAACTTATATATAAGTTTACTATTTATTAGAAAGAGAACTTTTCATTAAGGACTGAAGACATTCAGATAAAAATACGAGTGAAGTGAGTCTGCCGCTTTTACACAGAATCTTCAAATAGTAAAATAACGATAGTATTTTAAATTGAGTTGTGAACGTTAATTGATGGTTTGTTGTCTGTTTTTTCACTCTATCAATGTGTTTACATTACAATTAAACAATTACAACAATTAACTTGCAGTGCAAATAGTATTACATAGATCAGATGTAAAAAGAATTCCTCAATGATATTATCTCATTCACTGTAAGCTCTGTTAATGTGAGTGTATCTTTTCATTACACACCAACAGCAAAGCAATCCATCACAAAAAGTAGCCTTAGAAATGCATTCATTGAATTTTCAATGCAGTTGTTAGTTGGTGGGCACAGAAGCAAGTCAAGTACAAAAGATGCATCGAATGAAAACTGTTGCGTAGAGTTTGTTTCATTGCCAAGTTATGAAATTAACAAGTGTAATTTGATTTTGTTTGTGGAGAAGACTTGGAGGAAAGGAGCACGACCAGGAAGAAGAAGATGTACTTAGTACTTACACATGGTCAGACCAAAATGTCTGTGCACGACGCACGACACCTTTGAAACTTCTGGCTTCTGTTTACGTTTATTAGTTTGAATCAAGATTCAGATCTTTCGATTCCCTTCTACTTGTCAGCATTCAGCACCCAGCTTTATATAATAAAGCGATACAAGAACCGTCAAGTTACAATTGTTGGTTTGGCAAGTCATCGTAAATAACAGCAGTCTTCACATGAACCTTTATTTCACAAACAGAGCAAACCAATGTAAATATTGACATATTGGTGGCTCACTGAATAGAAAATGTACTATTCAAATTAAATAGCCATTTCCTTCATTCTAATTTTTAGTTCAATTTGTAATAGTTTGTCATGTGTGTAGCTAAAGTAGCCGAATGCATAAATAAGTAGGAGAGTTGCAGGTAGTCACTGGTAAGACTGGTATAAGCCAAAGTTCGGTTACCGGCCCTGGAATTTTTGTTTTGGTGCCCCTGTGGGACATCAAAGGCCAAGCAGAGTTCTCACATTCAGTCCAAGTTCTGAAAATTGGAAAAATTGCATGATTTTGATCGGAATTATTTTTGGTACCCTACGGATATTTTCATTATATTTTGAATAAAATAGATGGTGTGATTGATTGTATATAGCACGCAGTGAAATAGTCTTCGCTAAATAATTGCTTTAGAAAAGTTCAGAAAGCCATCTACTTTACTATGCATGCATGCATTTTATATAGAGAAAGCCAGAAATACTAAAGTAATTAATACATCTTTGAACTAGTAATCAAATCATCATCTATAATATACATGATTTACATAATTATTTTATCTAATAATCACCCCAAATGTATGTAATGTTGTATCTTTTATGCTTAATAAAAAAAGATTGACAAACAATGAATAATGTGCAAACTTGCTAGTGTTAGCAAAAAATTTGTGCCACATTTGGTGCCTCCATGTGACACCATTTAGGACCCTAGGTGCCCCTTGGGTTTAGAACCCCATAACGCCATAACCCAAGATGTTTTCCAGGTCCGCAGTTAACATTCAATTACAATTCATGCAGATGTTTAAGATGTTATACAATACATTCTAAAGAATCGCTATATTCAAAACGGTTTCTTTACAATTCACAATTGGATTTATTTGCTGACATAACTCAAATCAAGATTTGTATATAGTCCGATTTATGAATTAGCGCATAGGTCTCCTTACTTAATTGCATATTGTAAGATTTTCATGTAAAGAATGATCTGTATTATCGTAGCTAATAATATTTGCTTGTGGACCCATGTGCTCTGCTACACCAAACACCACTACCACATAGACGTATAAAACAGTGACCATAAAATGAATATAATATTATTGTCCAATTGTTATGTAATACAATAGCTACGTGTAGCAATGTTATTGTATAAATGTGATATCAAGCATGACAGGTGACGTCGACAGTGAAAAGTACTTGTACGGTTGTTCAGTGGGTGTATTACTCTGTGCTTCCAGTGCAGTATATTGTGGTATTGGCGTTAAGAATATTTACTAGCATTCCTACAACAGCAGAATATACCTAAGTAATAGAAATTCATTGGTTGGATATCGAATTGAATCTAGGGATGGGATATACAACAACGATGATAGCTGAAGGAATTGGGAATTCCTCGTGTTTCCTCAAGTGAACGATGCCAAGGGGCAAGTTGTGTTTGTACTAGGAAACTCATTGTATATGGAGCCCTCCGGATGGTATACTATGATAGCATGTACAGGTAAAATAAATGTAACGGGTGTTTTTGTAATAAAGAGTAATCCGGATATAGATGAGATGTTCAATAATAAAAATAACTCAGCACAAGTGGATCTGGCGCAGCACGCAGAAGGAAGATCTGCTGATGTTAAAGAATAGGTGCACCTTCTTGGCGTCCTGCACCTCCGTCCCTCCAAATCTTTTCATCCTCACTCCTCCAATGTAGGAAAATTGGAAGCCAATACGTTTTGTGGGATACCTACAAGATCAAATAAGAAGAGGGACTCCCTTACGGTTGTATAATTTGGTAGCTTGGTGTAGTATTGCACATAGGTCTGTACTTATTTATGTACGTAGTGTTGGCTGTGATATCCGTGTTCGTGTTCCTTATCCACTCATTCATAATCCCAAAGAACTGCACATTGCACAGCATTGCTCACAAGACTAAACAACAGAACAAATCTCGATTCACTCCAACTAATAGAAGACAGACGGACATGAATGTAAACACGGTGATTTACTTTCGCATAAAAGGTTTCCGATCCATCATGGCATAATGATGAACAATCGCTTTGTTAGGTGATGATGCAAACAGCGTCCAAACGAAAACTGTAGTGGGTGATGCATTGAGTAACAAATTCACAATACCTAACGTAGTATTAGTATTTCTAAAGAAAGTTGAAACGTTTGGAAATATGAACCAATAATAAAAGCAACTGTGTTAGCTTGTTCAATTCTTGAGCCCTAGAAAAGCGTAGAATATTCTGCTGCTTTGATTTGTAAAAAGAGAATGCGTGTATTAGAAAATTACATGAGAAGAAATGATAATAAGTATCAGAGTTGATGGTACATCTTTAATCTTTCGCTTATTGCCAAGCTTGGCTGCCTAAGCTTCAATCCCTAAATTCACTGAAACACATCGGATTTACGATTTCATTTAATGCAACTCCTAAGCCTGTGCTGCAGCCAGCTATACAAATTGCAACGCTACAAGTGAGTCAATATCAGACTTAGCTTTTCAAGACTCCTTTGTTGGTGGTTTGCCATTCGGACTTGGAAGTGAGTACCAGGGCTACTATTATGGCACTACTAGAATATATTCCCTCAACATGGGCATAGCACTAACAAAACAAAGTACATAAGTAGTAAAGCTGGTTTATTATTGCGATGCTCAAGATGATCAGAACACTGTTTTAACTCTCTGACTCACTTGACTGACTTTCACGGCAAACTTCATCGTTTACCGTAAGGAAAGAACAGGACTCCCTCACACTCACTAATTTGCACTTCCTACAAAATAAAAACATACACAACATCTCCTGAGTTTTCTGGGAAAGTTATCAGCTAGCCTTTACTAACAGTGTACAATATTTATATTCTGTCTGAGATGCTTAGGAAGCAATGTAAACTTATTAAAATATCATAACACAATTAATGCAACTAACACTTCGATGGACATAATACACCTACACCTATATACACCTGCTACCTCAGCTGAGTCAGCTTATCTCAACACACAGAGATGCAGCTGGCAAAATTAATGAGGTCGAACTTTGAATTATCACTTTTACTCACATTTTTGTTTTGGTAACCGAGGCCTACCAACCCAGCGACATCACCAACCCGGCTACAGTACCAACCTCCATACACAAAGTATACAA
>JAQFYB010006009.1:0-12961 GCA_034694085.1 Pogonognathellus longicornis | reverse complement strand
ATAGTTATACCCCCATTTGGGGAAGTACCCCGTGACGTATTCATGACGTTTTGCGTAGCAAAACGGGTCGCGAAGCCTAGTATGACACTAACATGCTTTCAACTAACTGTTACCTTGTCCACTTTTGGAGAACAGCTTCATATGAGCTGATTAATTAACTTGAACTTTTCAAGTGATCTATTAGTTTTGCCGACAAAAAGATGACACATCATTTTAAATTCAGTGATTGGCAACTATTGAAGTATTTGTACCTATTAATTTATTCAAGTTAACTAAAACTTTGTCATTAAACGTGAATAGAGAACAATAAAGTCTCATACATGAGGGCGTATCCAGGATTCTGAAATGGGTGTGTCCAGATTAAGCCACCGATTAGTACGAAAATTTGAAGATACGTAAAACCTTGATTAGAATGACCTCAATTAAAAACGGAGCGTATGGAGTATGTAGTATATTAGTATATTGGTATGTAGTATGTTAATAATAGCCCCTGGAATGCTCTACTAGTAAAGCATAAAATCACTATTAAAAAAACTAATTATTAATTGCAATTTAGAGTGCAGCATTTTTGGGGACCAGCCACTGACGGGGGATAAGTTTGTTGGGTGAAGAAAAAATTTCAAATTTTTTCAGTGTAGTCATTGATAATTTTAAAATAATTTGATGAAACTGGTTCTGCATTTATTAAAATAATTTTTGATCATGCAAGAAAGGCATAATTACCTAGTGTATGTTCGAAAAATCTAGGTGGAGCCTGGGCCACACCCCTATATACGCCCTTGCGGAGTATGACTGACATTAAAAAACTTAAGCAAGCCAAAAGCTTGACGAATGATGCAATTTCATAATCAAACATTTTTATCTTGAGTACTCCAAATGATAACTGATTTTTTTATAATTAACATGCAATGAAGTTCATTGAAATAATATACATATAAAGCAGAATAACTTTAATATCACATTCACTGCTAATAATTGCATTCGGGAAAGGAAAATTCACAACAACGTTTTTGATACATTTTTTGAAATGATAAAATTAAGTGTACTTACATTATTTTTTATTAATTTAGCATTAGGGCAAGTTTCTGTAGTTCTCAACGAGAAATACAGAGCAACATGGACGCTCCTTAATGACAAAGAAATCGAATTTCTGTTGGAAGTGGAAACAAAAGGTTTTGTTGGATTTGGTATTAACACAATGGGAAGTATGACTGGAGCTGATGTTGTCATTGGTGGAGTGCACACTAATGGATCTAGTTATTTCACTGTAAGTAAAACAATAGTATTGAGTATCTACGTAGAAATTGAAATCCTGAAAACTTAAAAAATTCGAATTTATTTGGTCCAGTGCACCATTTCTTGATGGTGAAACTCGTTTCATCTATCCAGTGGAAGAAATGGCAGAAAATGATAAAATGGGTGAAATGAAATTTGTCAACTAGTTGTGATTTCAGAATCCTATAGCATAATATTTGTCATGGCCATTTCAAAAACGGGAACAGATTGTTAATAACTAAATACTAAATTTGTATTTATTATACGATGATTAATAGAAATTGATATGAATTATTACTAGGTATCTCGGATAGATTGTAAATTGAACATTTATTTTTTTAACTATTACTGAAAACAACATTAAATTTATTACTAATGGAATATTAATAAAGTAATTAAATATCTTACCCATTATAAAAAATGTCAAAAGTACATAATTAGTATTGATTTTAATTTAAAAAAATGCGGACCATTGAAGGTGTATAAATTTATGCATCCACGGATAATTTAGAACAATGCTTTTTCCCAGCTAATTAAAAATCACGCCTACTTAATTTTGTAACTTTATATAGGATCGACATTCCACAGGTATGGTCACTCCAGACATTGACGAAAGCCAGGATTACAATTTATTGGAAGCCACGGAAAATACCACCCACACCACATTGAGATTTAGCCGACTGCTAAGCACATGTGATGACGACGACACAGAAATAACGGTACATACTTATATTCGTTTTGGACTAAATATTTATTCGCCGAATCATATCGTCAAGTGTTTACATGTATTAAATTTTAACGGGAGCTTGTACACTTCAAATGGGAAATTGATAAATTATTTACAGGCAGATAGATTGAGTATCATCTGGAGCTACGGGGAAACGGACGACATTCAATATCATAATCTAAACAGGGGCTCTAGAAATGTGAATTTCCTGGACGGAAAAATGCCTGATCCAGATTTGTCCCAATTTAAAACGTGGGAAATGATATCCAACATAACAATGCCCACTGCAAACACTACATATTGGTGTTCAATACATAAAACACCTTCATTTCAAAATGTGACGCCACACATAGTTGGGGTAGGTGCATATATAAAATGAAAAGCATTAAAAAATTACCATCATACCTAAATCATTTCCATGACTAGAATTATCAATAATCCTAATTTATGATTTACAAAAAAAGTGATCATTTCTCATCCCTGGATTTGGGAAATTAAACGTTTAGAATTTAGTAAGAAATAATAAATGTGTGTGATTTGATAGTTCGATGTGGTTCTGGAGAGTCTTGAGGCTTTACGACACACTCATCACATTGATATTTACAAATGCAAAGCTCCTGATGGAAACGATTACAATATTTTCGAGCCTTGGGTGGGACAACCCGGAGCGGATTGTTATTTTGGAACGCATGCCCCAATGCACTTATGTGAATCGATTCAGTATGGATGGGCCCTCGGTGGACAGGTATGAGTTTCAATAGTTTTTAAATATTTCTGCACCGTAAATATATTGTGGAATTTGCAAAGCATTTTTGGATAATAATTAGTTATGATGCTTGTTGTGTGTAGATAACTTTGTTCCCTGAAGAGTATGGAACACCATTAACGGGTGATGACTACTACAAGCTAGAAATACATTATGATAACCCACAAGGATTGTCAAATCTTGCATTTGAAACAGGAATGAAGTTCTACTATCAGGATGAACCAAGGTTACTAATTTAATATTTATGTTGATGTAGTGGACCATTTGGGGAGGTGCTTAAGGGGCTTAAGCCCCCCCCCCAAATTTTTGACTATTCACTAGATAAATCAAGTTTCTTCCAAAATACCAAAAAAGAGGTTATTTTTGCCGTAAAAATGCAAAAAATCTCAAACATTTTCGCGCTACGCGAGAAATTTTTGACAAAATTTGGTAATTGCTAATGCTTTGATTTTTTATAATTTCTATTGTTTTTGACCTAAATTTACGCAAATTTGAGCAACATGAGTCAAATGTTTTGCGCTACGAGTGATTTTGTTGCAACTTCAATTGATTTTGACCTAAATTTGCGTAAATTTAACAAACCATTGCTAAATTTTTACGCGCGAAAAATTACGTATATAACACACGTTTGCTCAAGCCTCCCCAAATATGTGACCTGGATACACCCTGTGTTCATGTAATTGGACAAATACTTGTTAACGGCATTTAGTAATAATTATATTAGTGAAATAAATAAGTACCTAGTCATTTTTTATATCATGAGACCTATTTCCAATAGTTGCGTTAAAATATTTAAAAAATTGTGTTTTTATATTCAACGTTTTTGTTTAGACCTATTGTCGCAGGACTGTTTTTGATTGGAACCACGACGAGCTACACACATATGGTGCCCCCTAATGCTGTGAATTTTGTAACAGTTTCTCATTGCGTAGCCAGCTGTACCGATCATTTTCCAGAGGAAGGAATATCAGTTTTTAGCATACTTATGCATTCTCATTTTTCAAGTGTGTTAATAATTTTAATATTTAAAAAAAAATTACCATGTCTTCTAATATGATTCAAATTTACAAAATGTAGATCACGGCTATAATAATTTTATTTTATTATAGGCAGAAAAATGAAGGTCAGACATTTTCGGAATGGAGTCGAACTTCCTTGGCCAATGAATGATGAAAATTATGATTTTAACTATCAACAAAATCGTCCATTGAAAGAGGAAATTAAATTTCTTCGAGGTGATACGCTTTCACTTGGTAAGTACATACACAAGTTTTTTAATCTCTAATTTATATTATCTTTTCATTATAAAAATTGTATTTAAGATAATAAATGCACATTTAATTTACATTCAGAATGCACCTATGACACGACATGGAAAAATGGAAAACCAGTAATTGGAGGCCGAGCTACAACGGAGGAAATGTGTTTTACTAATTTCATATATCACCCCAAAACGGCAAATCTTGTGGAATGTAACAGCGAAATGTCCCAAGACATCTTATTTGATTTCCTTGGAATAGAAGAAATTTATGACATGTGAGCAAAAAATACCACTTTATATTTTCTAGATCATTAAAAGTCCATGAAAATAATACATGTGTCAAGTAGGATGTTTTATTAAATAAGTGCAGTTAATTAGTAATTAATCCGTTTTATTTAAATATTGTATATCAAAATTGAATAATATGTATGTAACTAATTATTATATTTTATTGTCTACAATATTTATTAACAAATTGGCCTTTTTTAATATCTCGCAGCGAAAATATTTATTCAGCGATTATCATATCTATAGACTAACATATTTTTTATAATTAATTTATTTTCTTTTTCCAACAGGACTCCTGGACAAGAAGATCCATTCATCAAAGCCCCACTTCATATGCAAAACAAAACATTTCAACAAGTAGTCATGGAATATAATTGGACCCAAGAAGCTCGTGATTTATATCAATTTAAACATCTGTCTGAACCCCAAATTGGACATTGTCGTCCACTTGGCCCTGATCGCTACCCAGCATCCTATCCTTCAGAGTTCATCCCATATGAAAAACCAGACACTTGCACATCAAGAAAGCAAATAACCAAAAACCATGGGTTTTAGGGTCTTGGTATTTTGATGTCATTTTTTGTAGTTTAAAATTGCAAAAACCATGGCTTTTTGGTTTTTCAATGATGTAATGTGCTTAATACAATAATACAAAATGCAAAACATTTCATTTGACCTAAGACAAAGTAGCAAAGAAGGTGTATCTAACAAACCCTGGATTACAATATTGAATCAATTAAAGAAAAATTTATATTTTAATTGAAATAAGATTATAAAAAACACAACGTAAATATTCTAAAACAAGTGTCCCCCTTTTATTGACTGGAACCACACTTTACCTCCACTTCTATTAAAAGCCCCATTTCTATTAGAGGCCCCATTTCTATTAGAGGCCCCATTTCTATTAGAGGCCCCACTTCTATGAGAGACCCCATTTCCATTAGAGGGCCAATTAATATTAATCTGGTCAATTTATTTGCTATTGTATTCGCCATCTTGACCTAATTTATATTTCAGGTAAATATTTATTATACTAATATTAAGATACCACAATATTTTCTTATTTAAAGAATTTTGTATTAAATGTCCGGGTATGCAGCGCGTTACAAAATGGAATTTAATAGTAAATGTTATCTGATTAAATTTTTAAACAAATAACTTGAATACAAATATAAATAATATATTATATATATATTCTATCAATTATTTTATTTCATTTTCTTTAGTGTGCCCCCTAAATAAATCTAAACTAAATTATAAAATAAAATATAAATAATAAAACTATTAAATGTACATTTAATATCATGTTGAAAATATGTGCCTTGTCGGTAACTTCAATAACAGTCAATAAAGCATACTACATATTCCTACTATTGAGTATATTAGTATATTATACTAAGTACCACAGTATTACACATATCATGTTATATTTTAGTCTCATGTCTCACTTTATCATAAAACCAACAACGCAATGCTACGTACTGTGTCTCATCTTCAATTCTACGTATCAATGTGTGCATTAATATACACATATTATATTACACACACAAAAAGCCATGCTCTATATCATGCCCTGCATTGGTTGTTAAGTTGCAGGTTGGTAGTAGAGTAGAAACTTGAGACACTTATTATTACGCTACACTTACTCGGTTATCAGCTCAACTCAATGGGTTCTACTTATAACAAGCTGTTCCATCTATGTCGGAAATGCACACTGAGCTGATAGTGACTTCTGTTTTTATTGCTGGCACACACTTAGTATATTTCCTTTTATACTGCTAACAGTGATTAAAAATTGCAAAGCACAATTAAACCTCAATTCCTCATTTGCAAGGATTTTCAAATGCAAAAGTGACTAGACACCACATAGTACTGTGTGTGTTTGCAAATAATATATTTTCCGTTGTTGTGATAATGTAAATAATTGTTCTATGACATTACAGTCTCATGTTGTCAAACTGAGAGTAGAATGGAGTGAGTTTTGGATAGGTGTTTAGAATTCGAGATCATACTTCAAAGGATCATTTCTTTAGTATGTAAGCTCAAACCCTTAGCCAATTTGGCGAAGGAACAAACCACGATGACGAGACCAAGCACCCTCCTCTGAGCGTGAGACGGGTCGAGCACTGCCTTTACGGCGGAGCTCGATCTACGATGACTGTTCTATTTCTTCCTCGGAGGATTTAGAGGGGGATGGTGCAGTCTGAGTGGTTTTCCAAATAAATCAAAAGATAAACATAAATAATCATTTGCTGCGTGGTGTCAGCTACAACATGTTGGTTTTATTTATGAAGGACTGTTAGTTATGTCTAGGTATATACATCAGAATTTATAAATAGTTTTCGATAAGAATATTTTATTAAATAGCTCTTTCCTGAATAGTAAATTCTATTTAGCTTCAATAAGGAAAAGTATAGATAAGCCAATTTGCTGTGTGGAATCACAAACTTTTATTGTTTTTATCAAAAATTAACGATTAAATACCCAAGCTATGCTATGTCTGATACAGTACATTTACTCGTTGCTTTGGACTGTCAAATGTTGGTAGTAATAAAAGTCACTGTTTTATTTGCTGACACATATTGTAACGTAACATAACACATACTACAGGCGACAATATTTTGTACGACTATTTGTATGTTTTTAGCATAAAAATGATAAAACATGTTGAAAGATGTATAAGAACGATAGCATGAAGTACAGTATCTACTATATTATAAGAAGGGCAAATAAAAAAAGTTCGATTCATAAATGTATGAATTGACAATGATAATGATTTAATAGGTACATAGTACATAATATTCATATTATACACATTATGCAGTTACTTTGTATGATTCAATTGGCATCATCGATGTTTTGTTACACTGAATCAATGAATTACCTTTTATTATATACTACTAAATAATTTTGAAAAACTTTTCCATTGATGAATTTACAAACTATGTAGGTATATACCCATATTAAGATCACGATGTTGTTTTGGTAAAGCTATTGAAATGACAATTAACTTAAATACAGGAATAAGTTGAACCATTTAATTGCATCGCATGCATGCCTGTTTTCCACAGACAATGTGGCCACGCCCATAGTGTTAATGTTCAGCAAAAATCAAACTACAACAAATTATGCATTCCAACATTAATACAAAAATAAATTAACAGTTAGCTAAAAGATGCGTTAAATAATTGGTATTTACAACGTTGCTAATATTGCTCCGTTTACTGGCTAGCACAGAAGTTACGTAAATGTTGGTAAAGTATAAAATAAATTATCTTCAAACTTGATTTCTGTTGCATGTTTATACCACAAATTCATTGTGGTATTTCCATTTTTAGCACAAATATTGAACACATAATAATCGTCAACAAATGTTTTAGCAAGATACATATTATACCTAACAATTGTTGTGGCAAGATTTACCGCAATTTATTACTGATTACTCAAAGCGTTTATACAGTAAATTGAGTCATACGCAAAATAAAGGACCTTGCATTGTACAAATGTTGGTGTATTATCAATACCAACCAAGTCAATATCTTCTCCTGGCTTTAATTCGGGATTATACGGTAATCCAATCTATGTCAGCAGAATACAAGTTCAATGATTGACAACCTTTGAAGTTTTTGCACCAAATATATAATTAATTTATTTATATTCCATTTAACAAAAGCTTTTTCATAAAACATGAAAAGAGAACAATAAAATCCCATGCATGATGCATGAGTGAAATTAAAAGCTTAAATAAGCAAAAGCTTGACGAGCGACGTAATTTTATAATCAATCATTTTTATAAGGAGTAATCCAAGTGATAACTGATTTTTTTACAATCAACCTGCAATGAAGTTCATTGAAATAAAATATCAAGCAGAATAATTTCAATATCACATTTATTGCAATAATTTGCATTTGGGAAAGGAAATTTGCACCACTATTTTTGATACATTTAAATACAATGATAAAAATAGGTGTAATTACATTGTGTTTTATCAATTTAGCATTAGGGCAAGTTTCTGTAGTTCTCAACGACAAATACCGAGCAACATGGAAGCTCCTTAATGACAAAGAAATCGAATTTCTGTTGGAGGTGGAAACAAAAGGTTTTGTTGGATTTGGCATTAACACAATAGGAAGTATGACTGCAGCTGACATTGTCATCGGTGGAGTGCTCACTAATGGATCTAGTTATTTCACTGTAAGTGAAACAATAGTATTGAGTATCCACGCAGAAATTGAAATTCTGGAAAATTTAAAAATCCCAATTTATTTGGGCCAGTGTACCATTTCTTCTGGGTGAAACTCGTTTCGTCCATCCAGTGGAAGAAAAGGCAAAAGAGATATTAAAATGGGTGAAATCCAAGAACTAGTTGTAGAATTACAAAATATTATAGCTTATAATATCTATTATATTTATATTATTTCACATGACCATTTCAAAACCCGAAACATATTGTTAATAACTAAATATTATATTTGCATTTATTTTTGAATACGATGATTAATAGTTATTATGAAATACTCCCATTTCGGATTGATTGTAAATTGAACATTTCTTTTTTAACTCTTATTCAAAATTAAATCTAAAATTTATTACTAATAGAATATTAATAAGCTCATTAAATACCTTATTATAAAAAATGCTAAATTCATTACACAATGTACATTGATTTTAATTGTGAACAATTTTTTGGACAAATTGAAGAGGGATAAATAACCAGTTTTATCCAATTTATGCCTCCAACTATTGGAATAATTTAGAACAATAATTTTCCCAACTAATTAAAAATCATACCTAGTTATTTTATTTATTTTTACTTTTTATAGGATTGGCATGCCGCAGGAATGATCTTTCCAACTATTGACGAAAGCCAGGATTACAATTTATTGGAAGCAACGGAAAATAACACACATACAGTATTGAGATTTACCCGACTTCTAAGCACATGTGATGACGACGACACAGAAATAACGGTATAGATATACTTACATTCATATTATAGGGCGAAATATTTATTCTCTGAATGATATCATCAAGTGTGTCCATGTACTAAATTTTAACGGGAGCTTGTTGTACACTTCAAATAAAAAATTTATAAATTATTTTACAGTCAGATAGATTGAGTATCATCTGGAGCTACGGGGAAACGGACAACATTCAATATCATGGGAAAACCAGGGGCTCTAAAAATGTAAATTTCCTGGATGGAAAAATGCCTGATCCAGATTTGTCCAAATTTAAAACTTGGGAACTCACAGCCAACACAACAATGCCCAATGCACTCACTACATATTGGTGTACAATGCATAAAACACCACCATTCCAAAATGTGACGCCACACATGGTTGGGGTAGGTGTATATTATAATAACTAAAAGCATTAAAAAAAGTTTTACCATGATACACAATTTACAATGAAGTATCAATTATCCTTACAGGATTATTTTGAAAAAACTCAGTAGTCTAATTTATGGTTTATAAAGAAAATAGTATATTTCATCTCTGTAAGTGGGGAATTAAATGTTTAGAATGTAGTAATAAATAATAAATTTGGGAACTTCATAGTTCAATGTAATTTTGGAGAGTCCTGAGGCTGTAAGACACACTCATCACGTTGATATTTACAAATGCAAAGCTCCTGATGGAAACGATTACAATATTTTCGATCCTTGGGTGGGAACACCCGGAGCGGATTGTTATTATGGAACACAAAACCCATTCCACTATTGTGAATGGATTCAGTATGGATGGGCCATCGGTGGAGCGGTATGAATTTTAATTTTCAATATTTTTTTCACACCTTAAATATATTGTGTAATTTTCAAAGCCAATGAATAAATAACTTGTTATGATATTTTTGTGTGTAGATAACTTTGTTTCCTGAAGACTATGGATTTCCTTTAAAGGGTGATGACTACTACATGCTAGAAATACATTATGATAACCCAGAAGGGTTATCAGATATTTCATTTAAAACAGGCATGACGATGTATTATCAAGATGAACCAAGGTTACTAATTTATAATTAGTGTCCATGTTATTGAACAAATACTTATTGATACTATTTAGTAATAACCTAATAACTAATGAAATAAGTAATCAATTTTATAGCAAGAGACTAAGTTTCAAAAAGTGTGTAAAATATAAAACACTGTGTTTTTATATTCAACGTTTTTATTTAGACCTATTGAGGCAGCTCAATTTTTGGTTGGATCTACGATCAGCTACACTCAAATGGTGCCCCCTAATTCGGTGAATTTTATAAATGTTGCTCATTGTGAAGCCAAGTGTACCGATCAATTTCCAGAGGAAGGAATATCCGTTTTCAACATACTTTTGCATTCTCATTTTTCAGGTGTGTTTCTACTTTTAAGATTTTGTATTTTAGAAATACGTTTACAATGCTTCTAATAACATTTTACTTTAACAAAATTTATATCACTACCATTTGTTATATCAATTGAATTTTTATATAGGTAGAAAAATGAAGGTTAGACATTTTCGGGATGGAATGGAACTTCCTTGGCCAATCAGTGATGAAAATTATGATTTTAACTATCAACAAAACCGTCCATTGAAAGAGGAATTTAAGTTTCTTCGAGGTGATCGAATTACACTTGGTAAGTTTTCCATAGCAACTTTTTAACCTTTAATTTATATTACCTTTTTAATAGGAAAAATTAAGATAATGTAAATGTAGACACTTTAATAAACTTGAGATTGAGATTGAATAAATGGACACTTAATTTACATTCAGAATGCACCTATGACACGACATGGAAAAAGGGAAAACCTGTAATTGGAGGTCGAGCTACAACGGAGGAAATGTGTATTGCATTTTTCTTTTATTACCCCAGAATGCCGAATCTTGTGGAATGTAACAGTGAAATGCCCAAAGACGTCTTATTTAGTTTTTTTGGAATAGAAGAGGTTTATGATATGTGAGTAATAAATGCCACATTACATTTTTTTATGTCATTAATGGTCAATGCAAATAATAAATGCACGAATTATTATATTTTATTAAATAGGTGGAATTAATTAATAATTAACCAGTTTTATTTAGGCAGTGTATTTCACAATTCAATTTGTATTGTTTATTAACAAATTAGCCGTTTTAAACATCAAAATAGACAAATATAATTTTTGACAATTAATTTATTTTCCTTCTTGCACAGGACTGACGGACAAGAAGACCCAATCATCAAAGCCCCACTTCGTATGCAAAACAAAACATTTCAAGATATAATCATGGCATATAATTGGACCCAAGAAGCTCGTGATTTGTATCAATTTAAACATCGATTTGAACCCCAAAATGGAGATTGTCTTCCACTTGGCCCTGAGGGCTACCCAGCATCCTATCCTTCTAAGTTCAACCCATTTGAAAAACCAGACACTTGCTTGGGAAATAAAACGACCAGAAACCAGGGCTTTTGGGTTCTAGTAATTTTGATAGCATTTTGGGCAGTGCAAAATTGAAAAAACCATCGTTTTTTGGTTTTTGAATGAGGCTTAATATAAAATGTAAACGAATTCAATAATTTGGCCTGAGACAAAGTAGCAACGCAATTGTATCTAACAAATCCTGGATTGCAATAATGAAGAAATTAAAGAAAATTTTTTATTTTAATTAAAAAAAGATTATAATCACCATATGTATAATACATAATAAGAGTACGCCAAGAATCCTTGACAACCATCTTGCTTTAGAAGGTTGAGAATGTACCAAATTTTTATACAAAAATCACGAAGAAAAAAATACCGCAAAATTATGAAGAAAATGAGCTTAGAAAAAAATTTGTGAATAATTTTGGTGGAATATTTTTACTTCATCATGATTGTTTACAAAATTGTTTTGTGCCTAACCTCCTAAAAAAGATGGTTGTCAAGGATACTTGGTTAACACACTACACTTTTAACATTCAATGGTGCATTACATATCAGAATCGTATAATAGGAATTCAATAAATAAAGAAATGTCTCTTGAACAGTTAACACAATTAAGAAATCAATGATAAATTGAATGCTATAGCTGCTAGGGCTAAAGTATAGGGTAGTTCTTCCTCTTTAAACCTCACTTCAATTATTGTAACTCCTCAAAATGTATAATCGTTTGTGTTGGGGAATAACCCCTGTGTACGACCTTGAGGTTGGGGTATTAGCTCCCCCTAATACATCTTGTTGTGCTAAAGTAAATGTTCCACTCTCATGTATACAACTATATAGTTGTAAATTCTCAGAATATTACGACATATTCTCCAAATACTATTGAAAGTGCTACAACCATGTGGGGTATTTTTAATACCCCACAGAGATAAATTTTTTTAAAAGCAATAGAAAATGAGCGAATGTGGTATTTTCTACATTTGAGCAGAAGTTTGAATTTAAACTTCATTCGAAAGTTAAAAATTCCAAAGATTATTGAAACAGTTTTTACTTGTACGTACTTAAACGTTATACTACCAAACTTTACAATATCACTTAAGTGGATCGCAAGCGCTAATTTTTAGTAATTACACTCAAAATGCAGAGTTCGCCTTGCCACTGGCAACGAGCAAAATGGCAAAGGGAAAAAACGGCATAAATGGCAAAAACGGCAAGCAAAATTTTGCTTGCCACTGGCAAAAATGGCAAAAATTAAAAA
>JAQFYB010006008.1:0-12961 GCA_034694085.1 Pogonognathellus longicornis | reverse complement strand
GACATTTGAAACAGGGCTATCTAAGGACTAAGTCCAGCCCATGTATAAGGTGCACTATAGTGTAAACTGATCACACGGTATAATCCAACATAATTCCCTATTTACTAGTCCATAATACGCATAGAAAATTACTATAAACGCAGTCGGCTATTTGTGAAACCTTTGCTGGAATTGTGCAGCCATGTTGCTTCATTACAACGAGTCTTTATGGACCCGCATAATATTATAGGAATGAAGAGCGAGGTATAAGCCGTAATAAAAGTAGATCAATAACAACTAAATGTCAAACGTTGGTATCCAACAGGACTAACTGAAACACCCAACTTTACAAACAATTGAACCTATAGAGGGTATGCTATCATTTATTCAAACATTTTAGGTATTCACAAAATATATTCTCTTTCAGAGTTGGCCGGATTACTTGTAACTTTTATAAATTGTAATTAAAATAAATATCAAAATGATTACAAAGTATTTTAAATACGTATGCAGTTTCACAGGCAAGATAGGCAACACAGTTTCATGGGCAGTGGCGTAAGAACAAGAAAATGAAATAGGAAGCTCCTCCCAGCCGAGCCACGAAGTTACCCGGCCAGGTCACTAACTCACACTAAATACTATTGCATTTCTGCTAAAACTGTACTGGTTACAAAAAATTAGTATGCCCCAATCAACTGGTGGACCTGCTGTCCAAGCTATTGCTATCGTTACAGTATTGGTAAAAATACAATATAATATCTAGTGTAAGTTGGCGAACTGTCAAAAAGGCTGTTGACTCATCCTCCGATATGTCGCAATATATCCCTATTTTATTTTACCATTATTTTTTTCGCAGTATACGCGAGCGTTATGGATTTGAGGCTGGATTTGACCCAAATTATTTCATTTATACCTCATATTGTTAAGTTGCCCTCCTCCGAAACTGCATCTTGATTATGTCAATTTTCTAAGTTACTTAATTATAACGCATTTTTAATTCAACGACTCTGGCCTGGCAGTGTGAGTACATCTTCCTCCTAGACGGGACAGGGCTTTTACGACCTGAGCTTTTTTATTTTGCAGTGTCAACCACAATACAAACGGTAATCTATTTTGTCTGTCTGTCTGTTGTGCAGATTCTCTAGCACTTGTAGCTGACACTACTTTATTACATCGGTTAGTAATAGTTTACTTAAAATACATATAAAGAAAATATAATTAATACCTTTTCTAGTATAGGACCTGCGGTACGTTAGCAGCCGGGCAAGCTGTATATTAGTATCAGGGGCGTATCCAGGGCACACATTTGAGGGGCTTCAGCAAACCTGTGTTATATACGTAAATTTTTTGGTAAATTTGTGCAAAGTTAGGACTAAATCATCAATGGAAATTCAACAAAATCGTACGCATCGCGAAAAAATTTGGGAAATTTTTGATTACATTTTGCTCAAATTTGCGCAAATATAGGTCAAAAGCAATGGAAATTACAAAACATCGCGCGTAGCGCGAAAAATTTTGGCAAAAATTGCTCAAGTTTAGGTCAAAATCAATGTAAATTGTAACAATACCCTTTAATACTTGTACGCAAACGCGCTATTGATCAATCTGGAATTACACAGATGGGGAAATCAATTAAATTGAATCGTGATTTACTAAAAAGCAGGAACATTTCTTCAATAACTCCTAAAGTGGCTATGAAAGGACTTGGAATACATCCATGACAATATTGTATCTATCTTTTATATTTATCTTATCCTTCTCGCTGTTCCATTGTTTTGTTTGTGGCTGGAATTACTAACTCGACAATTTTGTATTATGATCTTCGGCACAAAATCTTACATTTTCTATCGGAGAATACGTAGGCGTTTCGTGAACACATTTTTATTGTATGATTGTCGCTTTAACTTACACACAGAAGTTATTGAAATCGACACCCCACATGAAATGTCAAGTTTGCCAGAAATCACTTATTTGGATTAAAAGTTCATCATTTTTGTAATTTGTATCAAGGTGCTTTATTATTAAGGTTTATGTAGTCTTTTATGCATCTTTGGGATTGTATATTTTTGTTAGCTTGATAAATCACTATAAGTATATGTTAAACCAGAAAATGTAGTGATGAAAATAAATATATAAGTATTTGAACTGTCGATTTCCAAAAACAATGGCTCCTACCTACATATATATATATACTCAATCATTGGTTGCATGTTTATAGTTTTCCGTTTTTTATTAAATCATTCTATTTTTAAACTGAAGTTTCCACCCAAAAATATTGATTTTACCTCCATATTAATATTTTGCCTCTAGATAGATCTGTACTCTGAATATTAAATAATTACTCTGCCTTCTAAAAGGCTTATTTTTAATGTGGCCATAAAGAGAGGAATCGGGCATAATAATAGGGCCATAAAAATAAATGAATTAGGCCATATATTTTTTTTAATTCTGTAAATCAGTCGTAGTAAAAATAATATGAAACATTGTAATGGTAGCCATAGGAAATATAATATGAAAATCTGTGATTAATGCTTGGAATCATTGTCATTTATTTATTGCGTTAATTAGTGTCAAATCGAAGAAAGTAGAACAAGTTACACGTAATAAAATTTATATTTTGTCAATAATAAAGGCTTTAGTAGCACTATTGTGCATCATGTTGTATTTTGCCCCCCCAGTGGCGGATCTACATACGGGTTTTACGGGTCCAAATCCCCCTTGTTATATCTCAGTTCACACTAGATAAAAATCAAAAATTATTCAATGCGGTTAAATACCTATTATTTTCGCCGATGTTCACTGGAATTTCCTTCAAACCCTCCCTGTTATAAATCCTAGATCCGCCACTGTTGCCCCCTCCGAAATGGAATCCTAGATACAGCCTTGTACACTGTACAGGATACCTCATATTTAACCTGGTCCGATAAATAAAAAATAGTCTCTATGTGTCTAGAGGAAAATTCTCATATTTCCCTATACCAACAAATTGCCGCGTGTTTTAAATTCCACGATTTTATTTACACCTGGACACCTGGATGCCTGGATCTGCATAAAAGTATTTCTTCTTTCTGCAATAAGAAATTAAAATGGTTTTGAATAGTAAAAACTGTGTCATTTGTGGAAAACTTTACTACTTAAGTGTGCCACCATTAAAAGGGACAAATCGAAGCTCTGCCGATGTATTTTCTGCTTGGAAAAGTGAATGTGCGACAGCACTTTGCCATGTTTTGTTTGGCAAGCATCTCGATTACTTTGTCAATTATTTCGAAAATACTCATTATTGCTCTGAATGTGAACAATTAGTTAGAGATGCCAGCTTTACTTGGAAACAGGTTCAATTATTCCAAAATCGATTAAACGAATTATCAGGAAACATATGTCAAATGGTGAATATAAATTATCAGCTGATCAAAGATAAATCAGAACCGTTAGTCGTGGAAAAACGAGTATCACACCTTCTTAACACAACTGCTGATACATTTAAAACTGCAAATTATTCTTTTGAAGAAATGGTGGAAGTTCTTTACTCAGGTAAAACTAAAATACTATTGATTAACAATGACTAAATGGTTCATTGTTGACTGTTGAGGGAAAACGTTCACTTAAATGGCAATTATCATCACTGGCGTATATGCAACAATTAATATGATCTTTCTCTTTATTGTAGTTTTGTCCAGCAGATTGTATCCTGACCCTAAAATAAAAGTTGTGAATTGTTCCTCGTTGTCAAATATTTCAAAAACTCATCAAAATTCTACCCCTTCGAATGAAACAGATACAATAACATCATCCTGTTTCGGCAATAACAATAAAGTAAAGGAAGAATTTGTCGACTGTGAGGAGGATGTGAAAATAGAAGATGAAGGAAACTGTAATTAATTGTATTTTAAAAATATTAATTGTTACTAATTAATTTTCTTGATCTAATAATCCCGGTCGTCCCTTTCGTAATATATACCCAGTGGCGGATCTAGCAATGGGTTCTACAGGTCGTAACCCCCCTCCTCAAAATCTGAATTTACACTAGATAAAAAGCCCTAAACCCCGAAAGTTTATTTTCCCATGAAAGAGCAACGTTTAGAAAAAAATTGCGCTATGCATCAATTTGAGTAATTGATTTTGGTCCTAATTATTTTTTCTTTCCGAAATCCATTTCTGTAAATGGTATTGCAAGAAAAATCTAGAAAATGTGATTACTGGTGTGGTGTGAATGAAAATTCCTAGATCCGCCACTGTATATACCATATAGGGCTTATGGACTGTAATAGTTCCTTAAAGTTAAAAAAAAGAATCATTATAAACTTTAAGTACTTTTTATGAGCAATCGCACAATGTGCTGATTACATATTTACGTACGCTCATAAAAGCACGTTTTGGCAAATCGGTCAATAATATGATATCGAAATCAAATGGCTTTATCTGTTGTGTTGTGACTTCATATTCATTAAATCAGATAACATTTTTACAAACAGATTCCCCATATTGTGATGAATACGAGGACGAATCAAAAATCAAATCTGACAATTTTGATTCCTGCAACGACGAACATGTGGAACCGAGAAGAATTAATGCTGTTGAAAGTAAACTCTTAGACGATGTAAAGAATGATGACGAAAATTCGAATGGTTCAGACCAGAATGACAATTTAGTTGAGAAAGTTGAACGAGGAAAGCCGCGACCAAGATTAAAACGGAAAAGGCAACTTAAAAATGTGAATTTGAAGACTAGCAAAATGTATTATTGCAGCGAAGAAGACTGTGACAAGAGATTTACTAGCCAAATAACACGACAAATACATTTACAGAAAGTACACAGAGGTAAGGTAAAACTACTTTACCAGTACTTCTTTATGGTTTTCACTTTCCCCTTTCACCATTTGTCTACAGTGTGATGAGAAGGTGAAGTCGAATTTCATTTTTTCGATGTCTGTATTAGTGTCTTCAATTTTCAGATACATGTTCACATACAAATACTATTTTTTAATTTATTTTTTATGAAAGTTAAAGACTACAAATATTTGTTTTGTTGTGATAGAATTGGTTTTTTGCAGTACAACTCATTTTTAATGCATGTTTGAATTAATGGAGAACATTTTATTACGTTGTATTTTTATAAAGTTTACCTTTTGTTTTTTATTTTAGGAGTTTCGAAGCCTTACAAGTGCACACAGTGTTTAAGAAGATTTACAAGTTCAGAGCATATGAAGCGACACGAAAAAAATGTCCATGAAAAAGGAAGAGTCTTGAAGACTAATAGTTGCAGATTTTGTGGTTCAAAATTTATTGAACCAGATGATCTCACTTCACATTGTTCTCAATTCCATCAGCCGCCCGAGCCATTCCGATGCGCCTTTTGCTCAGAAGTTTACCAAAATAACATTGATCTCACCAAACACACGAAACAGTGTCATCCTCAAACAAATGTTTGTGGAATTTGCGAAAAACTGTTTATAAACGACTCGACATTAAATCGGCATCACTTAAAGAACCACAACGACAAAAATCCATGGCTCCAATGTCACATTTGTGACAGAAAATTTGCTATGCAGTCCTTGTTGAATATACACATGGAAGGTCACAACGAATCAAAATTATTTAAATGTGATATATGTGGACATCAATTTAAATATTCACAACAGCTAAAACCACATATTAAAACCATGCATGAGAAAGGGCAGTTTCAGTGTAAAGTTTGTGATGTCACCCTAACGACTTTGCATGACCTTAAAACTCATCGTTTGACCCATCAATTAAATGGAAAACATAAAAAAAGTAAAGGAACTGCAAATTCTGAAGCAAGAAATAAATTTAGTAATGCGTGTAAGTTTTGTGGGAAAGTATACATTAAGGAGGAAGACCTACAAACTCACTATGCTACATCACATCAAGGCCCAAAACCATACGCGTGTGCTTTTTGCCCATTAGTTTTCACTAATACTTTGATTTTAAGCAAACACAGGCAAACTGCTCATCCAGATCCACATGAGTTAAAAGGCAGACTGAAGTGCAAATCTTGTGATCTTTATTTTGCCAACAGAAGCAGTTTAAGTTTTCATTCAAAGAGACACATTGATCCAACTTTATTATTAAAATGTCACATATGTTCTGCGGTCTTTAGAAAACGTCGCCCTCTGGACAAACATTTAGAATTTCATAAAGACGAGAGTAAATACGCTTGCGAAACTTGTGGAAAGACTTGCAGCAGCGAAAGTCATCTCTATGAGCATTCACTAACTCATCCCAAAGGAACTCATCGACAAAAGCCAAAACAAAGAATAATAATAAAATCTGACAAAGCTATACAGAAAAAAATTAGTTACGACTACGAGTGCAAATTTTGTAGTAAGGGCTACATTACAGAAGAAGGATTGAATTCTCACTACGCCGAATCACACCAAGGTCCCAATCCTTTCACTTGTGCATTTTGTTCAGCTATTTACAGTAATTCAGTGGATTTGAGTCGGCATCAAAAATCTTCACATCCAGATACAAATCCGAATGTAGGAAAACTAAAGTGCAAATCGTGTGATCGCTATTTCAGTAACAAAGATAGTTTATCCGTTCATTCTAGGATTCATCGGGATCCAGGTTCATTATTAAAATGCCCTTTGTGCCCGGCGTCTTTTAAACATAATTCCCATATGAACCTCCATTTGGAAAGTCATCGTAACGAAAGAAAATATGTTTGTGATATATGTGGAAAGGCTTACAACCATGAACGAACTCTCCGTAATCATTCAATAACACATGACGAAAGTAACCGAAAATACCAATGTTCAGTTTGTGACAAAAAGTTCTTTAAAATGGTCCATCGCAAGGTCCACGAAATAACGCACACGAATATGAAAGAATTTGTTTGTCAGATATGTGGAAAATCCTTTAACCGTGATTGTAATTTGAGTGAGCATTTAAAAATACACGCTGGAGTACCAACACGTCGGCGTCCAAATAGAAAATCCAGAAAATAACAAGACGTACATTAAAAGATATCAGTATGTATTTAGATGATTAGTCGTGCATATAAAAACCCATCAATTGCTTTGTCACATCAGTCCTATCATGCTATAGTTTGTAATTAAAAAAAATAAAACTCGAAACATTTGTCTTAGGTTCTCTAAATATCCCCATGTTCGCATTTCTGCTAAAAATATTTTTATACCAGCTGCTATAGATGCATTTACACTGTAAACTAAAAAATATTCCGAATAAGTTTCAGAGTTATTACGACAGTTTTGTAATTGCATTATTTATACCGCAATCAGAAACATTAATTTAGTAGAGATAGGTATATTTTTATTCATTATATTGAATAATTAGTGTTAATAGTTATAGTTGAGTTACAAGGATCATAACAGTAATAACCAACTTTAATGTCAACATAAAAAAGTGATTTTATAAATATAATCAACAATTATAAATTATGATTTTGTTCATACTGTTATTAATTTGACATTGATCACATTCATGAATTGACTAAAACGTTTTCATACAAACAACATCAGGATATATAAACATTATATATTGTATTAAATAAATAAAACTGAACTAGTATAACAATAAAATGCTTTGTAATTTTAAACTTTATGAATTCATGACATTACTTTAATTTAAACCTACAATTAAACTAATAATGGTTTATGTACATTTATGCTGTTGGGTACACTACTAGGAAGGTAGGTGTCTTTCACAAGGTGTACAAGTGAATGCTGTTAAAATGTCCACTTATCTACTAAAAATGAATATAAACGTTTTAGTTGTAATATTCGCATTTTTCAATGTGTATAATACTTTTCCTTATATTGGACGTACATCATATTGGATATTTCAATCATTCTTAACGACAATAAAAAAAGTAAATTCATAATCATTAACCAATAATTATCAACAGACGCTGCAATTTTTTTAAATGTGCTAAAATAGTATTGCATGTAAGTACATGTCGTTCATTTAAAGGTCTGTAACACATTGTAATTTGACATTATTAAGTCTATTTTTTGTAATTCGGTATTGAATTGTCAGTCAATTAAAAATTATATGACAGTTTGGCATGATCTAATGATCTTAAAGTTCATTGTACGTTGATTCATTTGAATAACATAATATAATGACACTAGATTTTTCACCTTAGGTAATTTAATTAAAAATAGAGATACATTAATTAATTTACGATGAATGAGATTCGGTTTGTGTTACCAGGAACAGTAAGTATTAATTAAAGGTTGTGACAAGAATATATTAAGCATTAGTTTTAGTACTCAGACCGACAACGGCGGAGTACGGAGGTGGAAGATCGTAATAGCTGGGAGGCAAGGACTCTCCACTGTTTGAGTAATGATCATTCTGCTCACAAATTTCTTCATAGTCTGGCAAAGGAGCAGGGGGAGGGACTGGGCGGTCCTCCACAATACTCATCACTGTATCTCTCATTTCATGTTTAAAATTGTTGACAAAGTACACACCCATTCCTCTTTGAGTCACAAATCCGCAGAGTAAAACAAGAACACGATTAATTCTCATTTTTTCAATTTCTGAGTATCGATTGTCCAACTGTTGAAATGACAGCAAAGCTATCACTGTGAATCCGCTGATGATTAGAAATCTTGAGAGTTTCAGCCACACGACACAAATGTCAACTATACGTGATGGATCAATGTTCTAAAAAACAAAGTTTTAATAATTAGTTACAAAAATTGATGTATATTTACATTTAGAATAGTATTTTGTATAATAATACTCATGATGGTATACAGAGGGTGGGCAAGTGGACAATTGTCCTACACCCGACATCCCAAAAAGAGATTATTTGAGTATAAATTGCAAAAATAATGAAAATTTTCGCTCTCATAAAGTTTGATACATTTTACGCCAATTTTAGCCTAGATTAGACCAACTTTTTGCACTACATATATATGCAATCATTATTATGTATATTATGTGCCTCATGTTTAATAGCACTCCCCAATTAAAATCGATTTATGTGATCCGCATTTGTTGACCTTGATACTAAAATGACCGTGGTGCGGGCACGCTGTCCCGGAATTTTTTTTCTATTTTGCTAGTTGGTATACTTTTACATGAGGACAGCGTTACCTAACAACAGTCATTTACCGTATATTAAAACCCATGGCCTCTTTAGTGTTAATATTACACTGTAATTTATTATATATGAAGGCACATTATTTTAATAATGAAATTAATATACCAAAACTTTATTTTCAATTTATCATTTAAAAATTACCATTTTGGTCGCCCGAATTAAATGGTTATCTGCAACGATGCAACGATAGAAAAGGAAAGTATTCATCCCGAAAAGTATCCAAGCCACTCCTGAAAATTTCGAAAAACAATAAAAATATACTTGTAAGTTCATCTAAAAATAACATTTGTTCTAAGCTAACTAGCGCAAACGCAGGTTTGCGGAAATAACAAAAATAATCATTTTAAATCATTCTTTGAATACCAGTTAGTTATTATTTAACTTACCCATTCTTATGGTAAAGTACCCAAGAAATATGTTGTAGTATAGGACAAAGCTCACGAATGACATTACAGCCAAAAAAACGTACGAGTACAACTAAAATTTTAGGAAAATGATGAATGAGATTAAGATAAATCAAATTGGTACGATGATTTTTTGATCATCAATCATAGGTTTACACATTAATATCTCAATGGACGAAAATGAGTGCAACCAATAATTAATTGAAATTGATTTGAAATACGTTGTAAATGATAGTTTGTTTATACTCACCAAATCAATTATAGCAAAAATTTTGGTAAAGCACCAATATTCCATTGTTAGTTAAGATTTTCTTTCTCTTCATAACCCGGTTTTGGAGTTTGAAAATTGTTACATCACCTGCTAAACTTATAGAAAATGCATTTAGTGATGCTTGATATTAGTTAGTTTTTTGGCTGATGTTTTAGTACGTACTGGTTTATATTTATAGTATTTTAAAAATTATTTATTTGACTTTTCAATAACTGTCTCATAATATACAATATACGAACACTTACTTTAGATTAATTTGATTGCACACCTGCCGGCTGGTCATAATATTGAATATTATAACCAATAGTGTTGCATTTTTACACTTCAGTTTTTATTCTAACACATATTGGACCGTAGAAAATGGAATACCAATGTATCATACACAATTGTATAACTAATGCAATGTAGATATTTTAAATGCAAACAAGGAAGTGTGAAATAAGAAACGCGTCTAAATTTTAATGGCACATAAAAATGTTTCCTCAGTAGACACTGGAGAAATGTTTTTATTACTTGTTTACATATTTATTACTTCGATCGATAAACTGACTATGTATATTAGTAGGTATGCATATTGTATGAATAATATGCCTGCCCGTGGTTTTATTATGCCTCTTCACGTGAAAATTTAATTTTCCTACCCTGCTCCATAATAGACCATCAGATGTTGAATGATGTAGTAGGGTATATACGTTGTGTGTAGGTAGAGTAAAGAGTGCAGTGGAGTGTATGGATTAGGTACAGTATGCAGTAGAAGCTCGATTATCCGAACTTTCTATTATCCGCACCGAAACTTTTTCAATCCTAATATCTCTACCCACTCAACCCAAAATAAAAGAAAAAAACTCTTTTTGTCTTTGTTAGGTCTTACAGTAAGTGCTGTTGTTATCATAATTACTTCTGCTTACATTGTCATCTTATTTTAAAATGCTATCTTACACTGGCTCAAAATACAATTAAATATGTATTTATCTCTGAGTGATACGGAAATCTGAGTGATTCTGAGTGATTTTGGTTGAAAAAGTATGGAAACGAGACGAAAGCACATAATTTTGTCAATTAACACCAATTTAGAAACTTTAGAAACATATGATAAAGAGAAGTAAGGAATACCATTGGTTTCTCTAATATACAACTTTGTTAAAGCTAACAATTACTTTCATAAAAAATAAAATACAACTTCATTTTTAAATCATGATTTGTTTTAGTTGATATTTTAATTTCACTAATTGACGGCACCTCAACAATGATTATCATTATTGTCCGTCAAGGCCGTACCCAGGATTTGGTTTCCGGAGGGGCACCAAGGCAAGAATGTTATTATACATGGCAATTTTCGCGCCAAGCTCGAAAATTGCCTTGTAAATTGTGAAAACAAATTTAGCTAATTTTAGCCAAAATCAGCCTAAAAAGTACGAAATTAACAGGTAGCGCGAAATGTTTTGCAATTTAGGGCACTTTCGTGCAAAAAAAACATATTTTTTTGAGATTTCGGGGGGGGGGGGGGACTTGCCCTGCCGATATATACAGCCTTGTTGTCCGTTTTTTTCAGTATATTTATTTTAGTTTTTTGGTTATTCCTATGGTCACTTTTTGTTAGATGATCTATTAGACAAAATAGCTCGAAAATATTGATCTGAAGTTGAACATTTATAAGAAAATAACCGCTTCGTTCGTTCAATTAACTAATCAGCTAAATCAATAAATGGACGTTATACTGCATATACTATTCAATTGATATAAATGTAATCATCTTTTTACTTATTTATAGTTCTAATAAAGATTATTTAACCCATTTCGATTATCCAAACTTTTTAAACATCAGAACTACCTTATTCCCCAATTAGTTCCGATAATCGAGTTTCTACTGTATAGACATTCACTACGAGAAAATAATACATAGATATGAAGAATCCTGAGGGAATCCGTGAAATTCTCTCATACAACCATATTCCGCTGTTTGCGCCGTAAAGTCAAGAATTTTCAAAGTTGAGATGGGATTTGAGGGCGAAGCATCAACGCTATATCTATATCAACGATCTATTTATGCGGAATATGGAATATATCCATTTCTGTACTATTGCGAAATTAATTAAGGTCACGAATTGGACCGTGAGCCCACTCTCGGTCCGAGTTTTTTATTTAAATATCTTGTAGATAATACCCAACTCGTCCTTATGCCAAGTTTTTTCGGACGGGAAGGGGGTACACGGTCATTTGTGAAGAAATGAAATATACAAAACGTTTGCATTTATAAATTCATTCTATGTCAATATTCGGCGTCTATAATATTTTCGTATTTAGTTTGCGAGAAAAATGCATTTATGTTTGACATTTATTGACTATAAACCTAGCAATAATTTAGAGGGAAGAATCGTGGATGAAAATTCTTATTTAAACTGGTAGAACGTTATTTAAATAATAATTATATAAAGCTTCATTTAGGTACATGTGAAAATTCCTTTTTATTTGACGGATTCCCTATCAGGATTCTTCATATGTGTCGGAATTGCATGTTTTGTTTTTGGTGTCCTCAGGCTTGCAAAAAATGAGGAATTAGATTCCCTAGGAAATGGGTGAAAATTACCCTCCCCTCGCCCCCAAATTGGTAAGGTAAAATTCAGGAAATCGAGGAAATTACCCCCGACAGGGAACAGCGGTAAATCACACCCGCGAGGGTAGATCAGAAATCTTAAAAGGGGAAAAATTAGCAAGGTTGGAAGCCTTTGAATGTTGTACAGATTAGCGCCCATGTCCCTGTGTCAAGTTAGCTATAAGTATATAAAGGAGAACTTACTCAAATATGATATTAATTGCGTTACAATTTCCGTCAGAACTATCTTTTACACTATGTCAAGTACAGCCAAGAATGAAATTATAGGAAATAAATATTTGAGACAAAATATTTCTTTACATACCAAACATATACTCGCTAAAATAAGACTGAAGAATAATTACTTTAGATACAAAGGATGGACATCCTGGACATTTAAATATGATACAGAATATATATATGCTATTTATGCAACACAGTACAAACAGCCAGACACATTATTAAGTAGTCTCAGCTAACTACTATAAATGATCTGTCTGTCTGGACGTCTGTATGTGTGTATACTTTTCCCAGACTGGACTATACACTAGAGCGTCTAGAGGGTCGCCTTTTTCCAGCCCAACCCTATCTGGCTCCTCGAGCATGCCAACCCAACCC
>JAQFYB010006007.1:0-12962 GCA_034694085.1 Pogonognathellus longicornis | reverse complement strand
TTCAGGACTCTTACTCTTGCCCGTTCGATTCCATCGGGCTATTCAGCATTTGAGTGGCAGAAAACTAAATCATAAAAACTGTGGTGGCGACGCGTTTCTTTCTATTAGTAAATACCATTGTAGCACTGCACAGTGTAAGTGTACAAGCACTGTACTACTATACTATAGATGTGTACTCATATTGATAGAACGTTAAGATATAGGTAAGATGTATTTGATAATTCTTTCTATATAAATATTTTATGTACCTACTTAAAACCGTGTTGTACTAGACATGATTCTTGTACGCCTTTTTCTGCTACTACCAATACAACGAGACCATAACTAAGACTTTCCATAGTTATATTGAAGGTTGAATGAAGTGTAAGTTACAATGGCTAAAAGGCAAATAGACGAGTCTTTAGGTTAGTTGAAGCCTAAGTAGTCTTGTTTTGGTTATCAACACCACACCACACGGTGAGTAAGTGGTAGTTGTCGGTGTGTTATGCATCCAGTGTATAATATTTGTTTACTATGCTGGTCCGTCGGTCCGCTCTGTCAAATCACTGCCCTAAGCGGACACACACATTTTGTTTATGACCTCTTGCTGAGCCAACTATGCTAAAATGACTTTGATTGTCGATAAACTTGTGTTATTCCATTCACTATGGTTTACTTTGCATTTATATTTCACTATAATACAATATACTTATCAATACTCTAACTATAGGTGTTATGTATTTCTTGGGAAATTCTTTCAAGACATGAGTCAGAGTCAATGCAGAGGTCTAGTTCTGGTGCAAGTCTTTACCGAATAGAAGAAGGGAATGTATACTGTTGTAGAATGTATGTCTGTCGATGGTATGCATGTTTAAGTCGACTGCACTCACTCAAAAGAAGAGTTCAGTGCAGTGCGGCTTGCTTGTCATGATTCTTTTCTTCCTTATTTGTGTGCACAATATTTGTGACATGCGATATGCATAGATTATGTGTTGTGGGATATGATGTTACTAGCTCGCGATGAAGATATTGTTGAGTATGCATAAGTATGGTAGTTTATTGTAAAATCACACAAAGGAATGTCGGCTGAAGCCCTACAGGTCAAATCAACAACCATTCTTGTTTATAGAGAAATATGCAAGCAATGTCTTTTTCGAAAATATGTGAAACTCGAGGTTAGAATACTTTTTGCTATCAAGTTATTCTTTATCAAACTATTTTTTGCATACAACTCATTTCTAGCTTACCGAAAAGTCTTCTCCTATTCCAGTCAATTGTAAGATCAAACGTAATACGTAGTATTAAATCAACAGACAGTAGTCTATATGTAAGTAAGATCGAGGATATAATATATGTAAAGTGTTATATTCACAAGAATTTAGCTTTTACTTCCTTTTATTCAATGTCTCATGTTCCCAGTCACCAGTGATGCTATCAGTAATTATCTACGGTTCATTTAATGAAGTGGAAAGTTAAAAGATTGATTCATGGTACTCTGAATCTATCCTCAATTACAATTGCAACATGAAGTGTTGTGAGTAGTGTGTCTTAATAACTAGTTGGCTACTTTGCTACAGTTTAGTAACCCGTCGGTTACCTATAAACATGCACATTGCACGCATACATTTGATTGCACATATTATTTGTAAATGTGCACACAGAATGCATGAAAATGTACATACAGATAGATATATCCACTAACACAATATAATAACTACCTAAGCTTCAATTCCGAAATCAACCAAAAATTAGCTTTTGTTTAAATTATCTGTTATATAATTTCATGGAATATTTATGTTTGCATTGAAGACAAATTATGCGACACAAAATTGAATTGTAGCGTTAAACTAGCGTCAAACTTACATTAAAAGTAGGTACATTAAATTACCTTCATGTATTCAAAACGAATAAGTTTCACGTTTTGTTTCTGCTTTGTGTCAACAAATTCATCAGGGTTATACTTTGCTGGAACCCTTATTTGCTTTTATTTAAGTATCTTAAACTACAGACTGCATACAGCAAGATACTGAGAGTTTAAAAGTTGATTCAGACTTATGATTACTGCATTACATGACAAACGGGTAAAAAAAAGTTAAGGTAGAGACATAGTTGACACGGCCACACACCTCGACTTTTCTTACCTTCCCTTTGTATAACGTGTCCAACATGCATGCAATTCATTGTTTACGGCGTATTCCATTGTATTCTACGTAAAAATGAAAATTATAGGTACTTATTTCTTACTGTTCCTACCCTATATCTCCAGCTCCAGCCAGTTTGTTATTACCACTATGCGACCATTTAGAGTTGAGTCATGCCATGATCTTATAGATAATAAGTGCTCTACAAGTAAAACTACTAGGGTCGATACTTAGAATGTCATGTTGTTTATGTCACAGTCATATATCTTCTATTAGAAATGTCGTGAACAAGATGCGGTGAGCTGCTCATGACTCGTACTTTTGTGTGTGTTGTATGGCTATGACTACAGCAATAAAACACAGTAGTATACACCACACATCATTTAAGCCATCATTAACTCCGTATCTTTGTTTAATGCCCAGAATTGCATTGTGCAGAGCAATACCATCGCGTAGATATATTATACAGTATATTATGTATCACACATCATAGGTATATATGGTACAACTATGTAAAAGTGTATATCTTTTTCCATTTTATTAATGACAACGTGGTTTCCGTTGATTCAAGTTGAAGATCAAGAGTAAGTCAGTGTAGTATAGGTAAATGCATTAATTTTAATCATTTGCAGACTGTGCTGGATAATGTACAAAATAAAAATCAAACTTTTCAGAATCAACCAGCCATTGCGTGTGCAAATAATACTTTTATAATTCTATAATTTGCCGAAGATGCATTTATTTCCTTTACACGAAATACGTTTTTTTATCTAAATGGGAGTATTCTAAACGTGTCTGGCTGTGCTAGAGTATATAAAGATAGTTAAGTTTAAAGAGTGCTATAGATACTCAGAATTCTCAGTCCAATTATATCATAATTGCACTGCAACATGGTACATGGTATTCATTGGTGGTTTGAAAATCACGACTTTATGCTAAAAACATGTAGCTTGAGTGTAAACACATGTGGGTTGTGAAGACATAACAATTATTCATGTAAACAGATATGGTGTCTTCAAATCAAGTTAAACGGTCCATTTGTTTCCATTGGCAAATCTTGTAAAGTCATTAAGACAAAAGTACAGAAGTTCTGGAATTATCAGTATTATGTCTTACATAAATATATAAGGTAACAAACGGATAAAGTAATAACTACTAGAAAAACGGTGGTATACCAAAAATATTACTTGAAGAGTGTAGATGAGACTTTTTCTCTAAGGTCTCAAGTTGTCAGATGCATTTGAGTGAATTTATTGCCCCTATAAAATCGTCGTCATCATCATCAGAGTTATTATTGCTCTTTGCTAAGAAATTCGACGTGCATGGCTTATCTTATCCTGTAGACATCTCATCTGATATGTGCCGTTCATGAACATTAAAGGAGACATCAAGAAATGGAGGAGAGAGGGAAGAGAGTACTCCAGAGTCAAAAGATGCAGAAATTATTTTATCCTCCTCTTCATCGCATCCACTAAGTATACGACAAAAGGGAAGAATATTATTATAGCTACAAGCAATGATATTTTACGGGCAAAAGGTGCTTTGCCTTGGAAATACGTGTAGAAGAGTGAGATACATAATGCCATGCCATGTCTTTGTATAAAATATTTTATCGGGGTAGTCTGCTAAAGCTAAAGCTAATGTGCACAGAATTGAAGCAAGGGAACCCTCGGGATAGAACAAGAATGTTAACAGATGGCGAGAAAGGAACTTCAACTCAACTTCGGCTTCTACCTCCACTTCCTTTAGTTTCTTCCATCATTCGTTCTAATTTCAACTTCATCATCGTCACGTTAAAAGTATGCACAAAATAAATGGAATAATAATATGCTTTGTTCGTTAAAACAAAAACTCAACGTGACATAAATAGTTCTTCAACATTTAATGAAATCTTCAGTTTAACAAAATGTCTTCAAACTTATTATTAGTTTAACGTTTAACATCAAGTCGTTGTTTGTTATGTAAGTTACCAATAAAGGAATTAATTTTTGTGAGAATCAGTTCATTTTCAATTAAGATATGCTTTTCTCAGTGTATGAAATAATGAGAAATATATTTTCATTTTGAATAAAACACCTCACTTCAAATTTTACTTGGATATTTATTATTTATTGTAAACATATTATTCAGATATTTCCAGGGATGCATGCCCCATTAGTAATATTACAGGTATAGGTAAGTAATAATATCGTACTTAGTTATAGATTTAACCGATTTAACTATATGGATACAATCCCCTTGATACAGACAACAGATAGAGGGTTTTAAAGCACCGACTTGGAAATGATGTATTGCATTTGACATAAAGTTTAAGTCTGTTAATACCATTTTTCTATTGTAGTTCATTTTTGACTATTATTGTAAAAATTATTGTAGAAAAATGCATTTCTTGCGTAAATGATGCGTTTACATTATACTGCGTACACTATAATATCTATTAAATATGCAGCTCGCATGAATGAACTTACAAAACACGAAATTTTCTTTTAAGTGAATGAAATAATAGCTGAGCAGAGGCTGTGGTTTTGTGATTGTGGACCTCACACTCGAATAATATTTTGTCCCACCACACCGTGCTATTTCAATCTTCGAAAATCTTCGTCAAGGTATATTAGTAAAGTTTCCCTTTCGGTTCCTCCAAATTTAAAGCTGGCCACCTTTATACTTTACATTACACGAACAATATACCTAAAGCAAAACGCAGACAATGTATTTGCTATGGTTCTATTGAATCAGTAATAGTATTATGTATGAACACCCCTTATGGTATTGTGTAGATAAATATAGCTTAGTAAAGGAATAGTCACTTGAGACTTATATTTTCTTCCAAGGGTTTCATTTGAAAGCGTTAAGGGCGAGACGACGAGGTAAAGTAAAGTAAAACAAGTTGAACTAATTCACTTGAATCAAATCTAAGTGACTATGAAACAGAAAAACATCCAGCCTCAGAGTCTCGTGGACTCAATTGAATCGAATTCAGTCAAATCGTTGTGTGGAAATCATGAAGTTCCTCGCAAGTACATTTGACGGCGACGGTTTAACCAATTTGAAACGCGCCGAATGAAATTACATCACAAAATAAAGTATAGACACTTTCATATACAACTCAAATTCACCTAGAACTTACATTAGTTTACAATTCACACTGAAAACTACCTATGTGGCAGCGCCTCACAAAACTAACATGCCATACCACCCAAAGAAAAGGAGTGAGATATGGAATACGTCCCGCTGAGTAGTCTGAATAACTCCTGTTCGACACGGTCTTCTTTGACTCTTAACCTACACAGATACACACACAGGTAGTAATTGTATATTAATGTACTCCTATAGTATGCTGGAGAATTTACATAGCCATCAACTTTGTATAGGTAAAGTCTGAGACATCTAGTACAAATATTCTTCCACACATACACATATTTCCGTGTGTGTGTATACTAACTAAGGTAGTTTTTACTTTTACATGCATTTGAAACCTATGGGAAAATTATTTCTACAAATTTCTTGAACGATGAACGCAATTTGCAAATCTACTTGAAAGCAAAAGCAAACCAAGCCGCTTTGTCCATAAAACAATTTAATTAGTGTGTGCATATCCCGTAAAATACAAACTTGCCGAGCTTCTTTACATGAATGCGGTAGTTATACGAATAGTCTCATAGTGTCGTAATAGTGTACCTATATATACAGCATATTACATGCATATTAGTCATATCAACAAGTTTTATACATTTGCCCTTGAATTCGCATACTATTTCATGATTTAGTGTTGCTGATACTTAATACCATCGCAGATACTGTTCAGACTGTATAAAACAGTAGCATGTCTAATACTCTTATCTTAACTTGTTGATGACAAGTAAAATTCCTGCAAGTATCATGTAAATTCCAACTTATATGTAGTGTCTTGTATTATTAGTGGTTTATGAGTATACTCGAATGTATTACGTATCAACTCATGACTTTTTATCCGGTGAAGACACAGAATACAATTAAGATAAAAGCAACAAAGAAATGATTACTTACAAATACATTTTAATGCTAATATAAGAGAGCAAGAAGCCGACTTAATTACATCAAGAAGCTCTCTTGCTCCCTCAGTCATGTCAATAGCAAAAGCCTCGTATATTATAATGGCTCATATCATAGTGAAACAACCGAATACATGCATTGTATGAATGTGAAGCTAACAATGTAAATAGAAAAACGCCGCAGGGTCAAAAAGTTCATCAAATCCTGTGTCGCTCGGCTTCTATGTAACTTTCTTAATTAAGTTGAGACCAGCGGCAGTGTTTTACCCTTTTTCCGTTCTCCTACTTCTTATGTACTTACGAACAACATGCTCTTCGATCTACTACCAGGATCAAGTGATATTTTATGCTCCAAGCTCAACTCACACAAAAATTAAATACTATTTTCCGTTAGTCACCAGTATAGTGTAGTACAGCTTGTGTTTATAATATTCTAATTTATTAATGCATACATCGACTAAGACGACATAAAGCATCATAAGACGAAAAAATAAAGTTGACCCTACTTATTAATGTCCTCTTAAGTTGATTGCGTTTTTTAATACCTTTTATTTCCTAAACATGTATTTTTTTAGCCTAGACAAATGTTAAGGAGAAGTTAGACTCAAAATTTGTCAAAATTAGCAAATCTTCAAGTTTTAAATCAAGCATTTTTACGGTATCTTCCCTTTTTGACTGTAATTTTGTTGCTGATGCAAAAGGAAATTTTTTATACATACAGATTTTCAAAGCCAGAGTTTGATTGCATTGTTTCCAATTTTCAAAGTATCTGCAAGTGATGAGTTAGTATTGAGCTTACTCAAATAGCCTCAGGCTAAAATTATTTAATAAGTGTGTTGATGTAATTAATTAGTCGTTTCATGTAAGTTTAGTGCGTATGTGTGTATGTATGTATGTATGTATGTACAAAACGGTATACCTACGTGATGTAATATAATGTACCGATTTGAGAAATCTGAAACAAGGTTGCCTTTACATTTCTTTGTCTGTCGGCACTCCTTATCTGGACTTGATGGATGCAAGCAAAACTTTTCAAGCATTGCAGGGCAAAGTAAACAATTTGGAATTTAGCTTGTTCATTACTTATTTTCGGCACTTTTTCTATATGGGTAACTTAAAATTTGACTCCTGTTGTTAACATTGTAATATTTCTTGGCCAATTTCATGTTGATCCAAAAACTTTTTATGAATTTCTTCGGGCAGTAACTTACAAATATAAGCACAACAATTTTGAAGCAAGAGGAAGTTCATTCTCTTAACAATTCTGGCTTGGAAGCTTGATGATTGATTAATTCCTTACTTTTTACACTTTTTACTCATAATATTTCCATTCTTTACATAGTTTTTAATAAAACTAAAAAAGATTGACGCTCACGATTTATTTACAATCACGAAGAGCGCAAGAAAGAGTGTACCTATACTTAATACGTACTGCAAGAAACGCGTTTCCTTGTATTAGTTACAAATACAAACAGTAAACATGACAGTAAATGATAGATAGACTGTGGAATGATTGGTTTTTGATTATCTCTTGTGCATTCGCAGTACAGAGAGTCTACTCTTCCTTCTTAAATAATTGGAGCAACGACCTGATACAATACACTCAAATACAAATAATACACACAGAAATATATAACAAAATAAAATCAACCGCCTTTACACAAAAGCTTGTATATGTATTCTGATACTCTAGTTGATTCATATTGTGTAAAAACTGCAGTGTTAAATCGTTAACAAATTATAGCTTCATACATATTTTAACAAGTGTTACTGGCTCATACCTGAAAGTATATAATGAATTGATTATAATTATTCCCCGTAAAATGGTATTGTGTAGTGTATTAGTTTAATGCATTTATTCTTATATCGATATTATTAAGAACCGTAATTTCATCCCTCAAAGCTCAGAGAGTCTGCTAACACTTACCACTTACGTTTAGCAGTTGGCAAAACCCCTTTAGCGAGGAAAAACAATGATACATGACAGTTATTATATTAGCCATGATGATAGTAGAATTAAAGCGGAACAATTTTGCATCGTTTACTTAGTATTTGTATTGTTGGGTTGTATTGTTCGTTAAGTGTTGTAGTTGTAGCGTTCATGTTTCATGATGAAGGCAGACAAGTCTATAATCAATGAGCTGTCTCTTAAACTCATTCAATGATGGACAGAACACAAAGGGATGCTAAATGAGATGCATTAACCAACCAACTTGCAACTGAGTGCGGCAGCAGCCTTTTATACCACACAACAAACATCAACACTATGTACTACTATACCTACTACACTCTACTACAGCACAAAACTGAATGGAATAATTGTAATCAATATTTGTACAAGTCTTTACATATAAATACTAGGTATATGCACATAATATACGAGTCGGAATCCTTTTAATGTGTAATGCCTGCTATACTAACACGTATAATAGTCATATACCTACACACAAGACATGATTAAATCTTTGCGTGCTATTCTTCGTAGATGTGGCTGAAAATTGAGCTGGAAATCCTGAGTTTTCAGCTCAATAACTCACTGGAGGAGTCATTTGGTTTTGGACTGTGGTCTTTTCAGTTGTAGGTACACAAGGGTCGGTCCTAAGACCACAAACACTACAGAAACCTGGAATTCTATGTCCATATGAAAATAAGTTGGATTTGTGGAGAAAACTCGTAGCATAGGTATTAATACACGGTAATGATAGAGCATAGAGTGTTTTCTCCGCACCTCGGGCTTTCTAATCTCCTTCTCTCTCTCTCTCTTTCTGTCCCTATCATTTATTTACTCACTTCGACAACCAAATTGACTCACGTACAACCTCAAACACACCACAGAGTCCTTAGGTAGATTGGATTCAACTCAATTGTGTTGCATTGTGTTTCCTCACTGTGTATATTAACAGTAAGTGTGTTTCATCTAATACGACTCTATACTAATACTACATGCACTACAGAGGAAATAGGAATTGCACTCTACTGTCGTATTTATTCACAGTGCACCAGTGCATTTCAAGTTATATGCTACATATGGGTCTTATATACTCATTCATACTCGTCAAAAGCAATATACAAACATTCCACACTGTTTGATGTGAAAGGAACACGAAATTTTACTATAATCGTGAAAATTAATAGGAACTTGTAAGATGCAAGGGAAATAGTGATAGTAGGAAATGATATTATAAATTCAGTATTATTATACACCTATAAAGTATGTGTGTATCTACTTATACACTGCATGTACACGTGTTTCCTTTAGAAATAGGTTTTATACACACCAAAGTAAATAATCACATCGCATCAGTTTGTACTTGTATAAATGGGGGAGTAACCAACCGACGTTCTGTATCTAATTTTGAATACATCATTTACAAGAAACTGCATTATAGAAACTTGCATGGAATCATCCCTCCTTATTCTACTTTTATGAGCTTATTCAGTTTACCCTTTTTCCTTACTTAAAACTTTCTCTCTCTCATTCTCAAGGCATATTGTATGTAAATGAACACACACACACACAATGTGTGCCGAACTCAACACAAATTTATATAAACTTACTAATATTGTAGGTTTTCTTCGATTAAACTTCAGAAAGCATTAACAAGAAAATATCTACACGGGAGCACGATAGTAAATTAGAAATTATGTTTATCTACACATACTTACTTGGTTTTGCACTCTGTATCTGTAAAATGCTCGAGTAAATGGTATTTTACAATTTAACCCGTCAGGTAGACTAATAACTTCCTCGTTATCAAATTAATTCTTTGCATGCTGCTCGTAGGTTGGGTCTTTACTTGAGTGACTTGATTAGTGACTCAATCTAATTTATCTTCACTCAAATAAACTACGGGTTGTTTATTGCTCGTGCAAACAACTGCAAACCCACGAACGACTCCCACTCACATTCTACTCTTATATTATGTATTTACTATAATTTACTTGTGTTTTTATCGAATACTATGTAGGTAAATATAAATGCAATGTTGATATTCCTCCTGTCAAAACGAAAGATGATGTCTCGATAAAACACTCAGCTTACCATAAAGCAGGAAATCCAACGAAACGAAAAGTCAAATTAAAAGCAAAATATTTACACAAACATAGGTACCTTTATACAACTACCTATATACATAGGTATATGTTGTGTTGTGACTGTGACTTTTATGCGTTGTGGCTTTATTTTGCATCACAGCAATTATTACAAGGTAGTACAAAACTATCGTAGTGTTTATTACAATATTATGGTGATACGTATGTGTTATAATGTGCACCTGCGTTTGTTATAATACTACCTATGTAAAGTAGAGCATGCACATTATATTTATATATTATACAAATAATGAGGTCACTGCGTATTTACTACTTTCGCTAATGTTTGATTGCAGAGTGCTTATGTAAATACATTGGGTTTAGAGTTTGTTAGCTTACAATTAAAACCAAGAAAGAAATAGTCAACACGAAATGAAATGGACTTTTTTCTTCTACACGTGGAAATAATTTAGGGTTCTAGTCATTGATTCATTACTTCATTACAGTATAAAGTACATAGTACACAATTATTATCATGTTAAAAACCATATATAGCTGTAATACTCCAATTACTTAGGTAAGTTATCATTTATCAAGCAGATTTTGTTTGCATGAAAACGACCAATAGAGTTGCTGCTCGAAAAGGCAATTACATAATATTTACAATATTACAATTTTATTGTGTATTCAGCCTTTCAGCCAATATGAGCAATGACATGACATAATGTGGTTACACGCAACATTATGTGCGCTTAAAGCGTAAGAAATGAAAACTCACCTAAAGATGTTTTGCGTCAAAGCGCTTTAGGCGCGCATAATTTTGTGTAGGCGCATTGTATCATAGCTCATTAAATGTGCAAAAAGATGATCTACAAGGCAGGTACGTGGTTTATTTCAAAATGACCTGTGACCTTTTTGTGATAGGTCTAACTAAGGTTTTCTCTAGCCCATGTAAAATTTCCTACGACAGTGTAGACTGATCACGCTGTACTTCTTCGTTTTCATAATACCTATAAACAATAATAGTGTTAAATAAATAAATAAAAATATTAACAAATATTTTGTGGCTGATTGCGCTGTTAGTTATTAAACCTTCAAATTTTCTTGTAATGACGACCACCATGATATAATACTATGTACTGTAAGTATCTGTATTGTATCTACCTAAGTTAAAAATGTGCATTAGCAACTTTATCTATTATATAATGTTGAAAGGTTTGCAAGGCAAGTCTTTGAGAAGAAAAGCTTAAAAATATACATTTATTTTGCTACATGTACAATAAAAGGGCTATTTGATGTAAAGTTACAATTTTCTTGAGTGAAAGGCGAATGACAACCTGTACATGCAGTTACGTATGTGCATTATTTTGTGTACAAAGCAAAATACATGTGTTGCATGTAGCTCAGAGGGAGTATAGAAAGAGAAAGAGTGGAGTTTCTGGGAAATTGAAATGTAATCTGGGAGTGCAGTCGAGGGTACGGAAAAAGTGTGTACTCTGCACACACTACACACACAGAGGGTAAAGACATAAATCCTATTTTCTCTATGCGTCTATTACTGGAACGCATCCCGAGAACAGATTTGGATTCACTCAACGCTCACCTCCAAAGAAAATGGCAAAGTTTACACGAGAACTGACCCAATACCCGGGGGACGAGATAGAAAACAGTCCAGGGGCATTCTCAAACAGCAACCCTACCAAAGAACTTCCTTCCAAGTCTAAGGTTCACAAGAAATCCAAATGAACACAGCCGAGCCTAAGCATAGCAGAAAAGGAAAAGTGAAAGCCGTCAGTCCAACTTAAATTGCAAGTCCAAGTCTTATATACAACACGTTGAGTTGAGTAGTCGAGAAATTCCAATAGAATTCAATTCAATGTAGGGAAATGTAGAAATAAGAAACGGACATGAGTACGTGTGCAAATTTAGAAGTAGATTTATAAAGTCCCTTCACACTATACATTGTAAGTATAACCCTAAATTACCTACTATGGTGTATAACAACATAATAAGTGTATAGCTATGTACATATATACCTGAAAGTAGAGTACCTTGTATATCGCATTTTGGTATTCTTGATCAGTATGCCATGAACAATTCTTCTATGAATCTCCCCAACACATAATACACAGAAGAAGCCAGCCTTCTACCTCTTACAAATACGCTCCTCATTGTATAAAGCATTAGTTTCCTTAACCCGACAATAAAGCTTAAAGGGTGAAGCCTTATAGATAAGTGTTTCAAAGCATCATGAAGTGCTTAGTTTAAAGACGGAAACCATTACCTGCTCCATGCTGCTTTACTTTTACTCGGCTGTGTTTTCAGAGATACACATTGTACACAATAAACGATTCTTTCACACTTTTCTAAAGGAATATCTATGGAAATTCTCCCGTTGTATACTACCATAAACACATAACATACAGTATAAACCATGTGCCCTTATTATGTAGGCGTATAACATAAATATGTCTTATTCAGGTATGAAATATTTATGGTTGCCTTAAGTATATTTGTTTTATAATAGTTACACTTAATATGCAGGTATTAAGTCCATATATAGCTGTAATACTCACCAAAATGACAAAATATTTTATAGGTTAAGAGTGCTTTTCGGTGAAAGCACAAGTTATGTAACGCTATATTATGCGCATGGTCATAATTTTGAAATACAAGTTCGTTTTGAAATTCAGGCGCTGTCACGGTGTGTAGTTAATTTTTCTCTACAAAATTGTTCTTTTTGTAATTTCTTCAAAAATGTAAAATGTAAAAAGTATTC
>JAQFYB010006006.1:0-12962 GCA_034694085.1 Pogonognathellus longicornis | reverse complement strand
AAATTTCAGTCCATTTTTCACCATGCAATGGAAATTACTGTTTACCTTTCTTGTTTTGCCTTTCTGTTTTCTGTGTGAAAAAGAATCATTAATTGATATGGATTCCTGGTTCATATTTGCTATAGTCACTTTTTTACAGTTATAGCAGAAATGGCCATATGACACACATGTGCGTGATGAATAACCTTTTTTATACTTATATCAGTTACAACCAGGTCCCGCAATGAGAAAACTAATCCCTTCATGATAGGGATTACTTTTCTCATTGCGGGACTTGGTTACAACTATGTATACAGAATACAAGGTCAGTACGCTCCTATTGCTTTTTCATAAACGGCATCAGCATAATATTAAAAAGATGCTCTCAGTACCAACTCATTTTATAAGACGCAAAAAGGTGTCCGAATAAAGTTAAAAAAACTGCCCTCCCCTAAAATATATACACCGGCGTAGCAAGTAGCTACGTAAACCAGGGATGGTATTTGTTCAAACTTCCTAGGGATGCTAAAAGCGCTTCGGCGATTTTCTGGTGGGGGCGGGGTAACCTGGTCCAAATTCCTGGGGATGCTAAATCCCGAAATCCAAGCCACGCCCCCTGCGGGGGCGTGGCTTAGTACATTTCCTGGGGATTCTACATCCCGAAATCTCAAATTCCTGGGGATTCCAAATCTTGATATCTCAAATTCCTGGGGATTCTAAATCCAGAAATCCAAATGCTGGAAAAACTACACGCCCATTAAAGAGAACATGAATATATACACTTCCTGGGGATTTTGAATCCGCAAGCATTGCAACTTGTTATTGATGTCAGTTATCAGGCCAACCCCTTCTCCTTGGAGTTTGAGTAATATTTGGTGATATCCAGTCAATATTAGAATTAATTTAAATTTAATGTTGAACTCTCTTATTAACATAAATTGCATATGTTTGATGTAATATACAATGCTTTTTACGCTTCACTGTTTTCTGTATCTAAAAACTCTATACACTACTATGTAGTGATAAAGTGTGTGTACAAAAGTAAAAGTGTTTAAAAGTTAGGTATTTAGGTAAATATACAATTTAAACGTTTATTTCTTTCACAATAGTTATCATTTACGTTGACTTTATGGTTTTAGCAATTTACAGCAGTGTACATACTTTAAACTTACAGTTTGACATAACATACTAGAAATAATATTTATATTCGAAATTCATTAAATATTCTTCCATTTCTTTATTTGGTATTTGAATCAATTGTAACGATCTAATTTATTTTTGATATTGGTATAACTACAAAATTGAAACACTTGTTGTTTCTGTTTAAAACGGTTATAATTACACTTTGGCCTTAAAATTTGATGTGGCAATCACCATCCTCAATACGCTCTACCACCTTCGAGGTAACTTATTTGCTCATCTGTTCACTCTGGTGAAAGCGCCAACTGTTTCTAGATTTAAAATTGTCGTCTAATGATTTTTCTACTAACCGTAGTGACGCCTTTCCTGAGGACGGTCCATTCCACTTAATACAATTTTGTTATTTTATGGTAGTAATGTTCATGTTCAGTCGATGTTCTACACTAGCTGCAACCCTTTAGAGCTTTTAGAGTGATAGAAATTTTTGTACGCTACACAACATTCCAAAATTATTTCATATTCGCTCATAGGCATGAGTAATATTCCAAATTTCCTGACAGCTGCCCTTCCCGAAATCAATTGACGCCCCAAATTAGAAATTTCCTGAGTCCTGCAGTTTTCTACGAAACCTTCCTGGGCGTGGCTAGATTTCCTGGCTAAAACCCAGTTTCCTAAAATCCAGCCACGCCCACTTCGGGGGCGTGGCTGGATTTCCTGAGCTCCATCAAATTTCCTGGGCTTCTCCTCATTTCCTGGTGGGGGGAGGGGAGGCGGTCGGCCAGATTTCCTAAGGATGGTCCATCCCCTCAATCCCAACGAATTCCTTCCCTGACGTAAACTATGCTGGTTTCCCGTAGGAATATCGCGTCGATAACCAAAATGCGAAAACACTTAGAATTCCATTAGAAAACGTAGCATGATTTTACATTTATACGTGTACGCAAGTCAAGTGGGGCTTATTGAGCTTGCATTCTAAACAGTGCAACTTTTGCAAAGTGGCTAGAGTAGGAAATTGAATCAATAAAGGTGGAATCCTTGTACTTTCTCTTTTGGCCTCGTTTTCATTCGAGACCCTAGTTGGGACACCAACGTCAAGTTTCAGCACAATAAGGGAAGTTACCCGACAAGTCAAATTGGCTCCCAAAATGGGAAATCAGCCAACGGAAAATCGTAAGGGAGCCGAAATCAATGCCAAAATGAACAAATTCGTTTCAAGTACTATAAAATACCAAAAAAAAACTGATTAAATGGTTTTAAATACAGTAAAACCACAAAAAATCGTTCACGTCGTTTTAAATACATCAAAATATGAAAAAATTCGTTTTAATAATTCGTCGATTCGTTTTAAATATTGTAAAATACCAAACACCTTATCAAATGATTTTAAATACTGTAGAATGCCAAATTGATCACATCGATTTAAATACTTAAATATACCAAACGCCTCTTGAAATAGTTTGAAATACTGTAAAACACCAAATAAATCGCTCAAAACCTTTTGAATAGTATAAAATATCGATAAATTCGCTTTAAACATAGTAAACTATCAAAGAATTGACAAATTCGATTTAAACATAGTAAAATTTGAAAAAATATAGATCAAATTGTAAACACTGTAAAATACTACAGAATCGACAAATCAAATGTAAAATTGTTAGCAATATAATAATATTTCAATTTATTGGCATTTGATGACACTTATTATAAATAATATAGGAAAACATTCTTGCATCAAAAATTGAAACTATTCAGGTAATGCAGACTGATTGTGAAGCCATAAATAGCAGCCTCAAAGCTAGAGAAGCAATTTTGTAAATAGACAATCTGTGTTAAATTATTATGAAAAATACTTTTCTAAACTTTTTGATTATTTTGAAAAATCAAAACCAAAAAGTTGGACAAGTAGGCAATGGGATCTAAAATTAGAGATACCCTACCGGTATACACTCACCAAAAATCCAATGGTCTCAACATTGAATGTTCTTAACTTGAACGTAATTCTACATTTCACAACAGATTTAAATATATAAGTATTTATTGTCAAAAATTTTATAGAATAGATTGAAAAAAGCTCCAAATATTGCAAAGCAAAGTATATTACGGGCACTAATCATGTACCTAATTTTAAAAATTAACATGCACTCCTTGGTCCTCGGGGTTTTATTTTTCAAATTCATTTAATATTTGAGAAATTTAGAAAATAGAATACCTTAGGGCTGCTAGCCATGTGTCAAAATATTATGAAATTAAAATTTTGTAATCCCCTAATGTTTGAATCCATAAAACCAAAGACTGTCACACCTGGCAATTGGAATCCATATTTAGAGGTGCCCTTGGTGCATGCTCAAAAAATAAATCAGCAAAATCCAACGGTCGCATCATCAATTTTTCTTGATTTGAATGTATTTGCATATTTCAATTGGTCATCTAAATTCATGTCATTGTATAAATTTGTGAAAAATGATTTTAAAATTGTTTTTATTATTGTAATACATAGTATCTTAAGGTTGCTAGCCATGTGTAAAAAATTTAAAAAACTAGATGCACAATAAGGCTACCCGAACCACAATTTTTCGTCCATTATACGTATATAATTCGTTTTGACAAGACGGTGGTAAATGTATTTTAACGTGATATGTACCTTCATAGGACTAATTTTATACATGCGTTTGTCGCCGCATATCAGTCCCACAACACGTCCTATACACGTGTCATTGAACGATCAAATAACGGCCCGGTGTGGTACTATAAGACGTATTCTAAATATAGATATATTGAACTTATACGTTATGAACCTACACATTATGCCAGTCTAGGTTTAATATACTGTAATCAAAGGTTCACTGTACGGATGATATTACTACACCAGAATGTTATTTGATTTAAAAGATTGCATATTTATTTTCAAAAAGTAATTTACAATGAATATTAGAATACCTAATGATTAGCTATAAAATTACATTTAAAGATATGAAATTAAAGTATTGTTTCGATAACACTTAAGATTGCACAAGAAATCTTTGATTGTTGTTCTGACTGTGGTTGGGGTCCATAGTAGGTGTGATTCTTGATACCGATTTGATAGGCTCAAAACTGGATTTAAATTTTTATTACTTACATTAAACATTTACTAAATCTTCGGTATACGATATTACTTGAATGCCCAGGTTTTCAATCCAATTAAAACTACCGTATATTTTATGGAGTCGTTGAAATAAGCGTCTACTGCTCATGATGTTGATCGTTTATTAAAATAAGTTTAAATCAGCCGTTGAACACTTGTGTTCATTTAGCGAGAAACTGTAGAGAGGCATTTGGTATGTATTACAACCGTATTTTTTGTACTACCAGGAAACGTATATTTTTAATTGCTTTATAAACGTTCATGGAACGGTCAAAAGATACTTTAACCTATTTCTTATGGATGGTACGTACAACAAACGTACATGGTACTGTCATTACGGACGAGGACGCTAGAAACGCTCTAGGTACCAATAAAGTACATACGTGGACGAAAGGTTGTTATTCAGGTAGGTATTGTTAGATTAAGATTTTTTAATCCCCCATTGTTTGAAAAATTAAATCTATAAAACCAAAGACTGTCACACCTGGCCACTGGAATCCATAATTAGAGGTGCCCTTGGTGCATGCTCAAAAAATAAATCAGCAAAATCCAACGGTCGCATCATAGATTTTTCTTGATTTGAATGTATTTGCATATTTCAATTGGTCATCTAAATACACAAGTCATTGTATAAATTTGTGAAAAATGATTTTAAAATTGTTTTTATTATTGTAATACATAGTATCTTAAGGTTGCTAGCCGTGTGTAAAAAATGAAAAAACTAGAGGCACGTTAGGGGTAGGTAATATTAGGGTAAAAATTTGTGGTCTCCAAAACTAATTTTCAACAACAAGATTTTTATTCACGTTCGAATTGTTTACTACATTACTGTACATGTCATTCTTCCGAAGCGTAGCAATACAATCAAATTTTGTTTACGTATAATATATTGTAATGTAAGCCTATTTTTTGGCACCAATTTACATTAATAAAGATGTAAAATTTCGGATTGTGCAAGGTTTGCAAGAGTTATTTACTAAATAACGTTGTCAATCGATTGTAATGTAGAAAAACTGTTAATAATTAAAAATGTATCCTACAATTTGGCAGCGGTTGAATCCGCGGAGTGCATACATCTTATAAACCTAAAGTACGAAAGCCAATTAAAGTATTTACATACAAAAAGAGTAAAATAAACAATACAATTTTCCTTGAATTGTTTTGGGATTTTCATTTACAATTAAATTATTTAGTTGTTTTTTTCTGTTGCAATAATTATGATTTATTAGCAAATGATTTTATTATCTGTTTTCAACAAGAGCGTATATTTTCTTTTTCCAAATTTTCTTTCCATGCTGTCTTTCAGAACACCTGCAACAACAATCATATGATATATAAGCTACCAGTTGTATCTTTTGAATTGTCTTAATCAGACATATATATACAATATATCTATTTTTACCGATGCATCTCATCATGTCTTTATTTGCTTTAATCATATCGTCATCATCCGACGAGCTTGCATTGCACTCAGCCACTTTATTCCAAATTTTGCGATCATATTGGACCTTTAAGTCAATCATCATTTTTAAATGGTACTAATTCTAATACTTATACTAATTTTTATAATATTGCTGTTAAGTTTAAGTTGCTGTACAGTTGCTGTGATCAAAGTTTAAATTCCCATTAACAGTTAAATGAAATCAGGTTACTACACAGCATTATTCTTACTTCTTAAAGTGTACAAAGGTTATGTTATTGTAAGTTACTACAGTTTTATTAATTTTGTAATATTGCTCACCCATCTCTTTTTCATTGTATTGTATTTTTGTTTAGCCTGTTCGGTTGTGCATTTAAAATAGCAGGACAGTAGGAAGATGTATGCCAGTTTGTTCCAGTACGTTCTGTCACTCATCATTTTTTGTAGTTGCTCGGACGACAATGTTTGATACCAGTTGGAAATTGTTTTAAAAAACATATCATATTGACTTCTGCTAAGAAAGTCGATATCTACGTTTTCCAAATCTGTATCGCATAATTCATCCCATTCCAATTCCATGAATTCATCCATATGTCTTTTTAAATAAAAAGGTATTTGGTTGCAAATATCATAGAATTCCGTGTGCGGTATATCGTGGAGTGTCAACGTTTTCCAATCAAATTCTGTATATTGTAATTATTGTTATCCCGGAGAGCTATGTATTATCTCCAAGTTGTTTATTCTTTTTATGTTTGTTATACTTACCAAGACACCCTGCCTTAGAACCAGCAATGCTAGTTTGTTCATTTTTTTGTTGTGCTTCCTTAACGTTTTGGTGTATGTCCACCGATGCATCTGAAATACAGAGTCAATACCTACAACTTTGCCAAAATAATAAATTCAATAAATTTAAGCTTAATAATAAAATAATTTACCGGCTAATTCACTTTCATCAAATACATGACAGTGGGCCGAGGCAAAGTCTACGTATTTTATTGTTTATGAAAATTAAAGTTTGAACATTTTTGGTATGTAACATTCATATTATATATATTTTTGTACCTTCTTGATTTTCGCTTTCCCAGTCCATTTGATCATTTATCTCAATATCGTCCAATTCCATGGGCTCTAATTCTTAAAAGCAAGTCAGACTATCTACATCAACAACCCATGGCATGTATTACTGTTGTAAATATGTATAATATTTAGTACCGTAATCTGTGGTATCAATTACTGTCGCACTCTGGTTTTCTTCAATGTGCAAATCTGGATAATAATTTTCTACAACAATAATGTCAATTTGTTTATTGAATTGCAATTTTAAGCATCAATAAATACTAAATGAATAAACTGCGAATAAAATCACCATCTTCGACTGGAATTTCTACTTCAATAAAAACATTTTCATCCGAGTTTTCACAATGGGTACTGGTATCTATAGTAAATTGTCATAGCTATATATCAAATATATTTTTTATTAGTTTTAATTGTTTCTCACCGTGTCGGGTACACTCTTTCACAGGATTGTATTGCGGACCATATTTCCAATTTGCGGTTTTTCGTTTTTTGTTAAATACCTCTGTATACTTCTTCCTGTATTGGGTGGGAAGAAGGGGGTTAATCAATCATGAAATTTCAGTTTGTTACTACTTATATTATTAAAGTCGTTCTACAATTACTTTTCTTTTGTGTCCATGTCATCAGATTCATTCGAAGAAAGCATATTCAGATATACAACCTCTTGGGTTCGCCACTTCGGATCAACTTTCGCTTTTCCTCTTGTAATTATTGTTCTCTTTCTGTTCAATTCATACTGCTTGATTATTGTGTCAGTAAAGTCTTTCAGTAATCTTGCAAAATCTCCTCCTGTCACACCTTTGTGCTGTAGTATTAAATACTTTAATTTTTGCCAAAAATTTTCTGCAACACTGTTAGATATGACTTCAAAAGCAGGGTCAAATGCATTAGCGTACATGGGACACCACAGAGGGAGGCAAGTAGCGTAGGTATCCATGAAACTTTCAAAAATTTCAACATTATGGTTCACATTTAATTCTTCTAACGTTTCATCCTCTTCTTCTACTTGTTTCATTATATTTTTCATGACAGGATACATGGCGAAGGAACTTTTGTAAGGTGACTTTTTCTCTAATGAAATGTTGTCATAGTGATCGTAAAATTTGTTTTTTACCAAAGTGTCATAATCACATTCATTAACCATAGTAGTTTTTCCTCTCATCTGATTTTCCATTTCTTCAAGCTCAGGAAATTTGTTCTTTAATAAAAACAGTTTTGCAAATTTGGTGAAGTTTGAAAGAAATTCTTCGAAAGTTGTCGAGTTTATCATTCTTGAAAAAGAATGCAACGCCAAGTTTCTTTGATGTTTCAATATTTCTTTCTCTTTGTGCGGAATTTTTTTTGAAATATTTCTGGCAAAGGCATGCATTAAATGTGCATTACATATGGAGACAATGCATTTGATGTTTGTGGTTTCACGTGTGGTTTCTCCAGTAAACAAATTTTCTAATTGGACAAAATAGTCTGAAATATCCATATCGTTGAAGCATTCTATGATTGCTCGAGCGTTTGCCCAACTGAAATCAATGACGAATCTTCTTATGGGGGAAATATCTTTTGGTAAATGCTGGGATAAATGCTCTTTGTATAATACTAAACGTTGCTTTATCCTATAATATGTGTGTTCTCTTTGTACAAATACAAGTGCTGGCATTGGAATACCTGTATATCCTTCAATAAAATCGTACGTGTTACGATAGCACAACGCGTACACATACACTTTATTAGAAACATCTGTCATTACTCCATTCACCATCTCTTTATACCCTGATATGATTCCACTTGTTGAATCAAAGAAAGCACACATTCCATTCTTCGCCAAAATGTGATCAGTGGTTTGTTTGACAGTAATAGGAGAGTAGACGGAAAATGCAAACGGATTTTTTACTAAATTATGTATTTAACCAGGATTGCTGATCTTCTCTTCTTCTAAATCAGTGTAGAAATCTTTGCTCCATCGCTTTTTCATTTTCTTTTCATAAATTATAGTTTTTGCGACACCTCTTCCTAAACGATTGACTCCTTTTGAAATGTCTTCAAAACTCACATTCTTTAAATATTCCATTTCATTTTTAAGTGCTGACACGCATGTTCCTCCAAATAGTTTACGGCCCATTCCAGCCAATCTATACACAACGGGTTCATCTGTTTGTTGTAAGTCGTGGTTGCGTTTGCCTTCTTCTTTTATGTGTATTTCTACGTTGCAATCCGGTTTTGGTACCTCATAAACAGACATTTTGAAACTACAACCACAAATCACGTGGTTTCTAGGTCCAAAACTACAGAATCCCGTTGTATATAGAAAAGACCCACGGCGACTACTTTTTCTAGACCTAGATTCTCTGATTCCTCGAGGTCGTTGAAGTCTAATATCTTCATGATATGCTGATAACGCGTTTTGCAACATAATTGTACAGTTTGTTTTCTTCTCTTTTCCGGGTTCCACTTCCTCTCGCTCATAATCCCAAATCTCACTCCACTTGTTGTGTGGTATTATTAATTTGTATTCTTTATATTTTTCAGCATGAGCTATTCTGCTGGATTTAGGAGTTGTTTGTGGCGACGTACTATTGCAAGATGTAAAGTCTACTGAATACTCTTTTTCGTTGTCATCGGACTCCATGTTATGTTCCGATGAGTCATCTGGAGTAACATATAAATTCCCTTTTGTTTTGGTTAAAAATACAGTATCCAAATTTTTAGCATCCACAAACCCTTCCTTTTCAGAAATTTCGTTTGCTATAGGACTGACATTGTTTTCATTTTGATGCTGTGTTTGAATAGGGTCATCATTTTCGGTCTTTGTTTCGCCGGTAGGTAAGTTTTGTATGAATCGTTGGAACGATTCATTTCTATTGTAAAACATTCTTAAACGATTACTTGTATGCTTTGATCGTTTTGGGTCTCTATAATTATAGACAGTATTAACTATAACTCTCCAAATAGTAAAATTAAGTGCATCACCCCAATGTTTTTTATTTTGTTGAATGCATTTGATAATTGCTGACAGCTTACAGCTGTCTGCGTTCAACATTGTTGTTGACACACAACTGCAACGTAATGCTGTATGAAAGTCATCATGTATACTATTAGGAATTTCGATTTGAATTTTACTTATGCTGTCGGCATTATCGTTTATTGTAAAATTTGAAATTCCGGTTGTGGAAATGTGACCAGTATTTTCTTCTGTGTGGACGCTCGTATTTTTCATATCTTTGTTTACCGCTTTATAGTTGGTAGTAATTTTTTCACCTGATCCTTCGTTTTCATCACTTGTATATTCCAAATCAATCTCTACAATTTTTGCGGTTTTTACATCAGCTTTTGATTTTACAGGCTGGCTTTGTTGGTTGATCTCCACATTGCAAGTTGTGTTAGCATCAGTTTTACTCTTCCTTTCTTTTGTACTTCCTTTCAACCATTGTAGAAATGGTCTAAACCTGGTTGGATTTTCCACTCTTGGAAACATTGGCAAAACATGGTCGGCTTCCAAAAATGACGCTGCTTCATCCTTACATACTTGTTGTAAATGATGCCGAAAATGAAAGCATATGGCAGGGCGAGCCTTATAATCGTTATGAGCAACAATTCTTACGCATTTTTCTAGAACTCTTTCTTTTTTTTGAAAAGCTATTAGAAGCTGTTCCTCGCTAACTCTTTTAAATTGCATTGGGATATTTTCATATAGATATATAGGCCTCTGCAATATATGAGATAATATAAGCATATGATCAGAATTGATCCATCCTTCTTCCTCTGTAGTAGCTTGCCGAAATATCCTTTTTCGGTCTTGGGTAGTATATTCATTATTGTACAAATTTTCGTATACCAAAACGTGATATGCAACAACATACCTAAAGAATCTTTGTAAACGGTCAGTGTTAGAAAATAACTGACTGAAAGCGTAGTATCCACAGTTTCCATCAGCAATCACATTACTAGGACAGTACATGTGCAATATTGCATTTGGTAGCATACTAGTACTTACTCTGTCCGGCGTTTGCTGTTTGTACTGGCAAATAGCGGTTCGTTCTAGAATTTCAATAAATTCATCCATTTTTCTGCCGTATTCTTTTAATATTCCTTTAAGAGCTTCAGAATATGGCAGCGTTGAGGCAATGGCAGCTTCATATATCACCTCTGCTATTGATTCCATATTGATAATGTGGCATTCTTCTAAACCTCCGTTTCCAAAATTATTAGGAACAAATTGCCACACTTGATTATATCTGGGAACAAATTGAGCAGGTTTGCTTTTAACGGGAATCAATGGAACATAGTGATTGGGTGGTAGTGCCCAAGCATTTCGTACGGACCACGGTCGCTGTGTAACACTGCAAGCAAAAAAGCAAATAGCCATATTGGTTTTGTCTTCCTCATTTGCACAAAGAAATTTGCAAATATTCAAACCCTTATCTTGGTTTGCAAACTTTTCTTGTAAAGCTTCATACGATAGGTCTTTTAAATTGATATCTATTCTGTCATAAACAATGGACGGTTTCTTTAGTATATTAGACAGGGATAGCATATTCAAATCCAAAATCCATCCAGCATTTTCGTTTACTGCCTCCACAAATGCTTTAATAAATTCGTCGTTCGTATCAGCTTCATATACAATCGAAAGCATCTGCATGTACCTGGTGGTTTCACGCAACATGTCGTAAGCCACTAACAGCCTCATTAGGCGTGCTAATCTTTCATCGCCTGTAAACAATATGCTCACTGCATTATATCCACAGTTCCCATTAGCTGTGCAGAGTCCAGGTATATAATTCTGAATTATGGCATTCGGCAGCCAAGACAGTCTACAAGAATCTTGCTCCACATTTGTTTCACCAAAGTTTAGAACGTCAGCTTCTTGCAACCTTTTCATTATCATTTCCAGGTGGATTGTGCTTTCATCTAACAGTGTAGCGAATGTATGAAATTTGGGACCCTCTTGACTCAGTGCTTGATGAAAAACTTGATCCGCAAAACTTGCCATTTCTTGTATCTCGGACTCCGACAAATATTTTGTCAATGTATGTGATTCCATTTTCTTTTCCGCATTAGCGCTGCATGTTGCTACATTCTCGGTACAACCACTTTGATTTTTTAAGTCCGTTGTTTCCTTTTTCTTATTCCGCCACTCAAAACATAATTTTACTTTTTTTTGAGTGCATCTATTGTGCTAGGTGTTTCTGAACTAGCATCCTCATTTTTTTTGTTACCCTTCAAATTTTCCAAATTTGTAGATTTTGCATTTAATGAAGCATTGGATTGTATTGTTGTTTTAGAATTTGAATACACCTTTTTCTCTGTTGCTTCGGCAGTTTTGGATTTTGAATTTGTTGGTGTTTTATATTTAGTCGTGTTATCCAGCACATGGGAATCCCGAGATTGTGATTTTACAGCATTTATTCTTTTTATTGTGTTTTTCGCAGTAGCTAACATTGCATTTGTTCGCGCTTTGGAATCGCGTTGTTCAAAATATTTGACTTGAGAATTGTAGTTATCGCAATCATCACAAAACGGTTCTCTTGTTACATCTTCGTTTGTTATAGTGATTACTTTTTCCTCCGAGGGACCATAATATACACCACTTGAGGTCGAGGCTTGGTCGGAGGCTTCTTTTTCAATGTATATAGTTTGAGTTTTATTTTGGGCTTTTGCAGCATTTTTAGTTTTAGGCTTACGGTCTGGAAACAACCTAGTGACTTTTAAATGTGCACTACTACTCTTCGCTTTTGGTATAGTCTCAGTAACTGTTCTCGAAAAATTGTTCGCCGACATTTTTCATACTTGTATATAAACATTCACTGTCATTTCAACGATGATACCTTAAAAAACAAATTGTTAGCTCATTCGCAAAAACTATTCGTATCGTTTGTGTAAGTCAACATTTTTAAAGCGCCTTTTGCTCTAAAAATGTTCTATATTCATCGTAAAAGGGTCACCAAGTACGATTCATATAGGCCTTGGAAATCAGCCAATCGTGTTTAATACTATTAAACAGGATTGTTTCCGAACCACGGCGCGAAATTGTAATTAAATTACAATTCCTTCGAGGACGCCTTCCATAGGTCTTTGTGGTCCATAGGGTTTTTTATTCTATCAACATATGAATGCTTGAGACGAAGAAGGGCGTATATTACGAAAAAACAACGTAATATTAATTGGCTAGCAACCAATTAACATTTCGACCAAATAGCAATTCGCAATACAGCCGAAATGCAACACCAT
>JAQFYB010006005.1:0-12963 GCA_034694085.1 Pogonognathellus longicornis | reverse complement strand
CATCCCACCCAGAGTTGCCCGATTCAATTGAATTGAATTGAATTCTGAGATTGGAAATTTGGTCTCAATCGTCTGAATCGTATAAATTCCGGATTTCTGTTTGTATCGCTGCATGCGTATATTGGTTTCTGCTGTTTGTAAAGACTGCGTTTGGTTAGTTGAAAAACATTTTGTGTATTTATCATCGACCAGTTTACTCAACACTCGTTGCATTGCAGTATATCTGAGTCTTTCTTGCTTCAGAATACAAATCTAGAAGTCGAGCCGCTACTCATGTCTAAATTATATCACTCGGTCATGTAAAAAATCTTTGCGATACAGTTTGTCATCAACGGAAGCTTCTATAAATAGATATGTATTAAGTTCGTTTGGTTTTGTTGTGTACACTCAAGACTACGTAGCTCTTATTTTGGAAACTGGCTATTGGTCTAGGCTGTGTTCGATTTGTCTGCACTGCACATGATGCATTCAATTCTTTAACTGAGCCAGAATAACCTGAAGGATGCTGGATGGAAATGTAAGAAAGAAAGTCAACTTGAAAGAAAACCAGGCCATCAAAACAGCCTACAGCATAAGTGTAAGAGAAAGAAGGTGAGCAGTGTATGAGACATACTACGTGTAAGGCAAGGGTTCGTTCTAGAGCATTGTGTTTATTGCATAAGTAGTACGAGTCCATTAATGATGCACTATAGATGTCATCGTATAGCGTATTTATGTGTGTACCTGTCTATTATGTGTATGTGAAATACGTTGATACATATAGGTATGTGTATAGTGTCTGGGTAGAAAGCTCAGAGTTTGGATGGGAAAGTGCCTTGGAGCATCTGCGTCTTATTGTAGTAGGTACGTATTATTGTGGCAGTGGAACGAAAGCTGAAGTAAAATTTTGTATTCCTAGTGATAGCACAGATCCTGGTTCTTCGTTCTAACTGTTAGAAAGACGCGGTGTCGGTGTGTAACGTGGGATTGGAATGAAACACAGTGCAGGTATGGTATAGCTTTGTAGTAGTGGTAGGGAATTGTGTTAGTAGCATTCTACATTACCACTAGGCATTTACATAACGTCGTCTGTTCAAGTATTTGCGAAGAAGGGACGGTTGGGAAGATTGTGCGAGTGTTGTGTAGGATGAGGAGGAAGAGGAGTGTGTTTGGTGTGCACTGAGCTCAGTTTACCTACTTACTTTAGTGGAAAATGCTTGGTGCATCCAGAGGAGACGATGACTCTTTGCACACGTAGCATACATATAAATGGAGAAGGAAGGAATTCGAAATGCCGCAAAAACGACATAAAATGAAATGCTATGCAATGTAATTCTTCAGCTTGACTTGGTTACGTGGCTACTTCTCTTTCTTTCTTCTTTCAATGTATTCCTTTCTTCAGCAGTCGACATCTTTCTTTGGAGCACTGGGTTTTTGGGACTTTATATTATTCCTTTACTCCACTATCAACTCCCTACACTACGCTCAACAACTGTGTACGCTCTACTGAGTGTTGCATTGCACTCCTTTCCCTTCTTCTTCCATTATCCACGTACTATACATATATGAGTATGTACCTTTCTGAGCTTTTGCATTATTTTAGCCAGTGGAATACACTTCGTTGTCACTACGTACTTCACAATAGCGTATAGTGCAATGCTCCCTTTCTAGGTGTGTCTCAGCAGCAACTGTGACTTGACTTTAGTAAGATTCTGATTTCTTCCCTAAGGATGGCCAACCAACGTTTGTAAGGGAGAAAGCCATTTTGTCATAATGGGAAAGGCCTTTGGAACATTTCCTTTTTGGCTTGTCATCGCTCTTTGAGAAATAAATGGTTGTGGTGATAAAATAGAATTTGAAAAGAGGTGGAGGGACGTGAAAAAGGATAACAGTGTAAAATAAAGACTTTATAAAGGTAAGATCCTTGCTTCTTAGACATAGTGCTACACAGTGCTACACATTCACAGAATATACACAGGCTTGTTATTTAAGCTATTTCCTAGTTCGACATGGACTATACACGTGTATGAAAGAGAAAGAAATAGGAATTCCCAAGAGGGACACAGACACACTTTTTACTTTCCACTCGTTCAACTTAAGGAAAGCAAGGGAAGTCAAGGCTTACACTTACATCCGCCTTGTGCTTCTGCTGCACTTTGCTTTTCTTCTGCGGATTGTCGACATTTTGTATAATGTAGTGTGTGTAGGCTAGATGCTGAAATAGCTCCCAGCATATGTTTATTTCCTATATAAATAGTCGTGTGTGTAGCATAATACGTTTCTTAGGGGCATAGACCTAAGCCATTGGAATTTCAAATGGAACTGTGTTCTGCAATTCAAGACAAGAAGGAAATTCGCGTGAAGGCTAAGCTATGTATGTAGCTAGCGCATAGGTACCTATAGGTCTATTATGAACACTGTTGGATAGTGCACAATTTTTGTGTTTATAAATAAATAAGGATGATTTCGTACATTTATTTATACCCAGAGAAGATCCTCATAAATACATTACACAAAATGGAAAGAAAGTTGCTACAGGAGTTCTGTAATGTTTGGGACAAACAAAATTCAATTGTGTAGCAAAGGAAAAGAGGCTGTTGTGTAGAACATACACATGTATTTATTCTTGCTACAGAATCATAATTCATATCAAATTCCTGTGTACGAGTAATGACACATTAGCCATGTAATTAAGATCATGGCGTACACTTAGTTGCTGAATAAGTGAAAATATAAATTTCAATGTTTTCACAGAAGACAGCTGAGTCGTAGTGAATTAGTCCACAAAAACATGTAACAATATAATTGAATTAATTAGAGAAAACAATAACGAAGACAAATGTACGAGTTCCTTTACTCCAGAGAAGAAAACTTTGTGAACAATTCTCGTCTTTCTTTACTCTTCCTCTCTTTCTCTCTGTTCATTGTGTTCCGTTCAAATTAAAATTAATCATAAGAATAGCATAAGAGTGGTAGCCATTATTGGCAAGGACTCAACTCAAGTGAACAATTGAAAAGTTTGAAAAACAGTCTTGATTCTCATACTTTGCACTAATCAACTTAACTAAGCCAACTGCGTCTTTCAAAGAGTCTTCCTGTTTTAACGCTTCGACAAACTTTTATATTATTTAACAGTAGAGTTTTAGTTCATCGTATAATATTTTATGGAAGCGTGGCAATCACTTCTAATATTACATTATTATATTCTAGTCCACGACAAAGGAACTGATTAACTTGCAAATAACTCTGAAATTGTATGTAATATGATAATAATGAGGGCGGAACAATTACAATCAATTTTATACTTTATGCAAAGTAACTATCACAATGCCATAATGTTATGCTTCCTTAAACTTTCTTTCACATCCTTCACAAACTTTCCCCATGCATACCTAATTTCCAACAGAAGAACAAAATGAAAGACACGCCAATTCCTCTAACTAAAAGTCACGCAAATTCGCGAATCAAAGATGCTTTCCTACATAATACAATGATAAAACAATTCCAATCCCAGAAATACTTAGAAACGCTAACGCAATGTCATGTAAGTTTGATGTTTTTGGAAGGTTTCACAATCTGCTGCATCATTAATTTTCAAATAGTTTGAGGTTTCAAATCAATTTTAGCTACTTTTCGTTGCACCAAAACTAAGCAACACTGTACTTTGTGGTCTAGTTCAAAATTAGAAAAGTATCTAGGTATTTAATTTATTATTACATTTGACTTTCATTAAAGTAACTAAAGAACATCTTTGGGCGAAGCAAACACATATCAAAGCCCTGCTACTCTATTCATAAATGACAAATGCTCACTTTATTAATGACTTTTATTTTTCAAAAGTTCTATCATATAAAGTGGATTAAAGTGCTCAATTGTACGATATCAACTATAAATATGAAGTTAATCAATGACAGAAGTAAATATTAATTTGTGTCCTTTCGAGATAAATAAAATGTACGTTGTATGAATCGAGGGTGGGATGAAAGAAAGTCTAAGTTAACACACCCATTAAAATTCTGTTGAATAATAAATTAAATGTTTTGTGTACCGACATATCATATACAAATAAATACATGTCTATATAGGAAGCCCAAAGGACCCTGGAGTGACACTAGTGAAAGCATCTCAAAATTTTTGCCAACTTTATCGAAGTAAGCCACTTTAAGACAAGACTTATTATAACACGGGCTAGCCTGAAGTAAGTCAACTTAGTTTTTGGGTTTGTTGGAAACTGAAATCTAACAGAAAATTCCTTAGTTGCAAAAACGTCAGAATAATGTTAGAACAGAAGCAAGGAATATTTCTTTCTCCGCAGGGCATGACACTTAAAAGCGAGGGATAGAGTAGGCACGCAAAACTTTTGATTAGTGAGCGACTTTAACTTGGGAGTTAACAGAAAAGAGAAAAAACTGTCTTAAGCTTCACTCTTCTTTGACATTCGCATGTCATTTACTTTCACTCGTTATGCTTTCGTGTCTGATGGAGTGTTTATGTCGTCTCTCCAACAAAATACTAAAGAAAAGTCATCCAAAAAGTTTGCAAATTCAACTCTTCAAGTTACTGTCATTGATGTCGGAAAAACTATCGCTCACAATTACAAACATCATAGTATGTGAAATAAATCCTCTCTTAATGATTTTCCCATGTCATAATTATTTTGGGAGTACTGGGTTGTGTATACATCCTATAAACAATAATAAATGTATGTCTAAATACTAAGATTTCAACACATTATACCCACTCATACTGCTAATAGTGGATTATTTCTGTGACAATTAAAACACTTTTTAATTATTTTATTGCTAATATAAACGTCGATATTTGACTGGTGAGGTGTGGGTGTGGTGAACATTAAAAAAATTGATAAACTTTAAAAAATACTTTACCTATTACCTAAATTGCTTCACAAATGCAACATTGAAACAGTAATTTTTTTTTTAATTATTTTGTTAGATGGACTGAATAATTTGAATTTGGGGGAAAGTGAAAGTATTAGTGAGGATTTTGTACAATGTATAACTTCAACATGTTTTATGTTGATAAGCATTTCTCGGTATGAAAGGTTGTGGAAATTTCTGCATAATTTCAATAAAGGAGAATTCAAGTAAGGCATGATTTTCTAAGTACATAGTATACAATATGCCTAAAAATGATAATGTTTTGTAAGCTACGGAATTATGAGCTTTATTTACTTCATAATAATATTTGGATGCAGGAGCTGAACATGCATGACAGTAAATATTTGTTTGAATGTCTAGATGAGACTACTATTTGTGCGAGTAGAATGAGACCTGATTGTTTATATATGAAAGAGTGCAGTTTTAGTACATGCAGGTAATAGATATGTGCAAGTTTATCTGTCCATTTTATCCTCCACAAACGCGGGTATATGTACTTATTTCTCTCATGTACATGCACGTTATACTCGAGTGCGTCGTAATACTCAAAGACTCCAGCATCAAATACATAATAATATTATTATATCCAAGCAAAGTACCAAAATATTTCTTGCGTAGAAATTGAGAGTTTGGAGCATAATATGATCTGTACATGGCTAGAAGGTAGACTAGGCATTTACATAGTAGGCATTTAGAATGAGCTACAAGCTGTTATATTTATACAGTGAGAATCCCACAGCCGACAGCCCTCTCACACATTCAGTCATCTAGTAGTAATATTGTGCAGAGATATAGCGCAGTGGCATATCACGTCTCATTTCTTTTGAAGCACACAATCAGTCTTGGTGGGTTGTTGGGAAGAGAACCGACAGTCAACATTGATGAGATGTGATGTGATGTGGTGCAATTCAAAGGATCGGATCACGCTGTCCTATGTACTACTTACTACGACTATCATCCCTAGTTTTTTGTATGCTTTCTGCTCCGCTCCCTGCATGTGTACATTACTATATGCACTAGTCACCAGTCAGTCACAGTAAGACACACACAGAGTACATGGGTAGCTGGCTAACCACATACGACTGCAATTTGCTGTACTACATATATTTATAGTGTAAGTCACAGCAATGAAATGCAAAGCAGTTCGTCAGAACTTCCATGCACCTTCGCATACATGAATAACACGCCTTCCCCGAACTGACAATAGTGAATATTCTTTATATAGAGCATACACATACATACACACATACACACAGAGAGTTTTAGGAAATACTAACTGGCACTTGTACACAGGAGCAGGAGGAGAGCAAAGGAAAGCGGAGAGGGAAGCAAGAGCAAGTTTCGTTCCACTTGAATGCTTTCGGGTTTTCGTCCGACTGAATAATACCCGCGTGGTTTGCTCTTCTCGTCTGGTTTGCTTTTCCCTTACTTTCCTTTACGCTTTAGTTACAAGAGAGAATGGTGGTGTTGGTGTTTGCATGGAGGAAGTAGTACCGGTAGTCCTACCTTCCAGCTATAGGCCTAAACACACGAGACCTTGTGTGTGTGCTTTATGCAGTCCCATATTCTTCTACGCCACTATCATAAGCTTTACTTATTTCCATCCTCCTATCCATTCCTTTTCTTTCCATTGCAGCACATCACAAGGACACACACATGCTTCCCAGTTGAATGTCCACTATTTGTTCGATTTCCATTAAGGCCTTCCATCTACCACCACCACCGCACTATTGCTATTTTCTCCGGGCAAGATTTACACACTATCAGACTCGCAAGTGAAGGAAACGACTCGTTTTCCCTAAGCCCTTTCTATTCACTCTATCTGACACTAACACACATAAAATAAACTTATTCTGCATAGAATATATCTACACACACACACACATTCGGTTTAACTATATGTTCATAGTGTGTGTGTACATTATGTAGGATGCTATATATATTTCTGTTTTTAAGGTTACAACAAGTGCATTTTCCTAGTGCATCTCCAATGATTTTACATTAGGTGAAAATTAAAAGAATGCGACGAAGAAGAGAAAGAGAAAAGTAGACATTCTACGCACAAATATTTTTTGTCCTTTAAATGTAAACTGGTATGCTATTATCCAATATGTCCCAGATAATTCATTCTGGTAGCGCAATTGTGTCTCTCTAGCTTTCTTTAAAACTGAATGAGTAGATTACATGACAAGAATTTTGATGCTAGTTTTTACACTACACTTATGTGTATATGCATATAAAGCACGCAACCTACTTAGATTTCTTAAGTTTTTTGACTTTAGTCACGCTACTGTCTAAATGATAGAAGTGGGACACACACTGTCCAACTCCAAACATTGAAAATGGTGAGTGGCAAGTGGGGTAAGAGTTTTGAGAGTCATTGTGCCAGTTTCTGTGAATAAGAAATAGACGGGATGGGATTTAATGCACACACAGTTGTAGGCAAAAGATCGGAAAATAAGTTAAGTTGTAAAATGACGGCTAACCGAGCTAACCTAAAGAAGTTTTAGTGTAATCCAGATGCTTATGTACGATTGAATTCATTTTGAAGGACGTAAAAGGAAATCTAAGAAAGTTGGAGATTTTACGCTCCAGATTTAAACAGACGTCATTCCTGTCACTTTCAGTTATCATCATCTTCTGCAACTATTTATACTTACACTAAGCTATTTAGCTCACTACATGAAATGAACCCATTCCACCAAGTTTAGTTCTCCTCTGCTAGCTCTGTCAGTTCAACTCCCGTCAGTTCATGATCAGATCCCGACATTCTACAACATAATATCCCAATCTCCGCCAAATGTCTAAAAGACTAAACCACACTAGCACAAAGGCAGAAAGAATGTTTTCGCCAGGAAGACACAAACATGAAAAGTATGCCGTATTGTTTTTATGTTGAAACAATGTTGCTCCAACTATCTTCCTTTACAGCCAACCTTATAGTGATGTATCAACATCCAGTGCACACAAAGTCAAGTACAAATACAACCAGCTACACTAAAGCATGTGACGCGTGAATAAATTGCTAGTGACAGTTGTCATTTGCTTTGCTACAATTTATAGGTGTACGACTCCTGCACGAGTATGCAAACAGAAATGCTTTGTCATTTGAGAAAAAAATTCCGGTCAGATCAAAGACAAAATAATTTTATTGGTGTAAATATGTTACATTTATGGAGGTATTTCAGATATTATGAGAGCGTGTAGGAGGGGAACCCCGTTTTGCTCCGCATCCGCACTAACAATAAGAAAGTAAGAAGAAGGGAATATGAAATAACTGGGATACGTAGAACAACATGTGTTTTCATGTTTTGTCATTTGATTTTACAGTATGGCTAGTTTCCTTTCTCCTTTTTTGGCTATGGATGGAATGTAATGATTGTTCGTAGTATAAAGATACTGTTATGATGAGGCACTTGAACCAAGATTTTGTCGCTGCACTTGAGCATTCAATAGAAATGAAATTCCACATAGATAGTAGAGCACAAGAAACGTCGGAATATTTTACTCGATGTGCTAAGCTATCTTTTTGTAATCTCTAGCTTCTGTGTGTAGTGTGCCCTGTTAAAATCGATATCATTTTACATGTACCTTATACTCAGAATATATCAGGAATGTACTGAAAGACAACTATGTGCAATATACACAATATTCATATTTCCAAGCTGCATGGTGTACAAAGGTACTTTATTGCCACTCATCCCTCGATTCAATTCAAATTCGTCGATATTTCTTTGTACACGATGACATTACTTACAAGTTAACATATCACATAAGAAAATGCATACTACTGCACATCTGTATCATTGCATTATATTCGTAACATTCACAATGCTTCTCCCACAACACAAGTACAAAGCAAAGGAGATACAAATACAAGCCAACTTGAGAAAAGCAATATCCAAGAAAGAAGATTTTTCCTGCACTTCACATTTCATTTTCTCATTTCTGATATAACGAATTTTCGCTCGACTCTCTGGTTCCTTGTATGGTTCCTTGTATATATATTGTATCGATCAACTTCATCAGCCCTTCTTGATGTGTCCTTTACGAAAGTATACTACGTACTCAAAAACTAGTACCTACTTGTACTACTTCTACCGTACTACAAGCTACTACCCATACACAACTAAGTCATTCATAGGACTACATCCCTACTATGTACCACTACACAACAGAAAATAAGAAAATCATCTCGTCGAATCAATGACTTGACTTGCCTGTCGTCTTCATTCTTATTGAGTTTTCAGCTTGTGTGAGTTCGCTTGAGATATGCGGGATGCAATGCAACGGAAAGCAACACCGACAGAGTCTGAGTCTGTGGGATGATGATGTGCAATAGATTTCTCAGTACAATACAAATAAAGCAATGCATTACGACTCTACCATAATATAGGCCTTCTCCCAGCGCTTTCTTTTCCAACGCTACTATTTCCATTATCTCTTCAATGTCAATATCATAAGAACACCAGGAGTTCAAATGAGAAAAGAAAACAAATCAGGATCACCAAAGAGCAACCATACATGCCATGTAATTTCCATTTGATTTAGAAATGGAATGAGCAACGCATTTCAATAAGCGAAATTGATATTTTGAAAGAGCAATTAGAGCTAACAACCAGCTGTGACTATCTCTCTACCTCGTACAATTGCTGTGTAATGGTTTAAGGTTGTGCAAAGAAGAAGTTCGTATATATAACCTCCAACTTCGATCTAGACTCATAGCACACTCTCCAAGGACGGTTGTCCCTGCTGAAAAAAGAAGTAATTGCACCTAGGAAAGTAAAGTAGTGGCCATATGGATTGAAATAACAAGGAAAGGAAATGAATTCTGGGTGGATGGATAACTACAGCGATAGTCGTCATTTCGTTATATTAAATGTCAACCAGGCCAGGACAGACATGGGTCGTTATGATATTTTGAGCGGAAGGAAACGTTCGAGAGTAGTGAGATGGTAGTTGTAACATGGAGGAGAAAACTGCGTATACGAAATGTGTTATAGACGGGATGTAAAGCGAGGTTTAGTTGAGTTTAGTTCGGATGAACTGCTCTATTGGAGGCTGGCGTGGAGCTGTGCTAGTAAGTAGCTCTGTGGCTTTGGAGATGATGTGAAGCGGATTGTAGGCAGAATTCATTAAGTCGTGTCACACCTGCCACTAGTCTCGTGTAACTAGATTACCCGTCTCACTTAATTTTGACACGCCTATAATAAGTTCCTAAATATCTCCTTCGCTTCTACTACCTCCCTCATATACGCACTTAAGCAAGAAGACTCGATTCCAATGGGGAAACTCCATTGGAAATGACTCCACGACGACTACCTACATAAATATTATATCCTCAGCCACAACTACCACTCTGCATGTAGTCTCACCAGTCTCTGCTCATGAAATGCCGTATACCAATACAACATTATACTTTCGAGGCAGCAGCGCATCTACGGAAACAGTAGGATGACTAGACTGTTACAGAAGAAGACTGACTATCTGAATAAAGAGGATCTGAATGCTACACAATGATAAGTGTATAATACAAACTGGAAAAGTTGAAAACTCAGGGTAAAGCTGCCAAATATTTATCCTTATCCTTTATAAGTAAGTAAAATGAGGGAAATTGTATTCGAAAAGCAAACCACGAAAGGACGAGCTATGAGTTGTATGGCGAAGGACAGAATTCAGCTAGGCGAGGCAAATGAGAGGTGCAATCGTATGGAAGATATAGTAAAATTATTCCACTCACGCTCTCTCCCAAGTTTTCCTTGGTGCTCTTGTTTCTTCTCTCTGCCATCGCCGTGCTTTGCTATAATGGGACTAGTAGCTGTGTACTACACACGGTGTATTATGTCTGTTGTTTGTAGTGAATGGGAAAGTGGAAGTATATTTAGATTCTGCAGACAAATTTCTTTACGAACAGAGTAAGTGGATTGGAGTGGGAAGTTATGTCATGACACATAAAATATAACAACACAAAATAACAAAGAGAAAGTCAAGTAGGGTGAGCCAATCCAACTGAAATGAAAGCAAGGATCGATACAACGTAGATTAGACTTACATTCATCATTCTTATAACAAAGTCCGTGTGTTTTGCATTACAAAAATTTAAGAAAGGCTGCCGTGTACACTAATAGGTGCTTAGAGTGATATCATCTCTCATGTAGTCTTTATTAAGCTACAACCGGGCAAGATGCCTTTATACCTAATAAGAGCTATAGCATATACGTACAGGCTAATGCTGTTAAACGAGAGAACTACTATAATGAATGGGAAGGTGAGGGTGAAAAGGCAAATAGTCGCTGGAAAAATTCTCCAGTTTATATTTTCACATGACGTATCTCAGGTATCTCTATAATAGCCAGCAGTTGTAGTTTACTTACGTTAGGAGTAATACTGTTGTTGCATGCTAAACTTTTGCCTGTACTTTTAGGATTTCTGGTTGGGCAACATACTCTTGTCTCTGATTTACGATTAAGTTATAGTATTAGTGTTGCAACAATAGAATACTTAAATAGTGCTAGTGCTACTAACAGTGTACTGTGCAGGATAAGCAATACTACACCAAACTGTTTTGTCTCGCTACTTGTGCTTCACTTGAGCAACCTGAGCGAATAAATTCCACTCTGTAAGATTATAAATCTGTATAAATGCAAATTAAATGGCTTTTCCGTCTCCACATGCAAATTTGCAAATTTTGCTTCCCTAGGCACAATATACATTAGATTACATTTACGTTATAGCATACCTTCTACTGCCTCTCGTGCAAACCATGGCCATGGTTGTTATGCAATGTAACATTGCGTCCTATTATTCTCCAAGAGCTCAGTTCAGCAAGCACTTTGTTATGTTGTAAGCGTAATCTAATTTCAAAATGTGATGTAATAGGCAGAGACACTTTTTGGCTACACTAATGGAACGATCCATAACAGACACTTGACTTTTTCTTATTAAATGTGTGTGTCGCTTCTCTGCTTGAGTTTTGACATAGCTACACGCTAAGTGAACCAGCCAACAGTTGTTGTTTACACAAATAAGAACATGCCTACATCATTTTCAGGCATTAGCAATCTTTAAATCTTTTTATAGTCACTCAAAACTTTAATGTAATCTTCAAACTTATGAAAACTTCATGTGGTTTTCGAGAAATATGTAACTTGGTGTATGTGGACAGAGATTTTTTTCTACATAGTCATCCATATACTTTGCGTAACAATCTTACAATTATTATGCTGTTCAATCTGTAGTTGTATTTATACAACTACAGATTGGATTGGACTGATTGGCTAATGATTGAAATGTTTCATGTAAGTAAAAGGAATGGCTGGAATAAGTTGTTAGCGCTTTGATGTTTTCATAGGATTTCTTGCACTGTTGCGCAAATAATTAGATATGATGTGGTGAGATGAAGTGCTAAATATTTTTTGACATTCACATTATTTGATTTCGTAACATGTTGGTATTGCAATCAGCAGTATGTAATCATGAGTGAAAGAAAACCAGGAAAAAGAGGATAATACTACAGCTTATTATGAATTGTCTACTATAGAAGTATATATGTACCTGAGCAATATTTTTTGTATGCTCGAACAATTGTCACATCGAGAAAGTAAATGTGTGAATTTTTTGCAATAGTGCTATACAGTAGTTCTTGTTCGGCCTTTTATTTTCTTTTGGGCTGAATACCAGGGTTTGTTTCCTTTGCCTTGTTTGTTATGTCAAAGGCTTTCTTTACTGACGTGATTTGATCTGCCGATGGGATACACTCTTTCTATGGTAATGACAAGAAAGCTCAGACAGCAAAGAAACATTGAATCGCATTCTCTGCAGCAAAGAAACCTTTGATAACAGAATGTGAAGCAAAAAAATATTCTGCTCATTCAGCAAAGGAAATTCGGCGAATTGCGATCCAGAAAGATGACTTGACAGAAAGGAAAAGACTGCCAAAATATTATTTGCATGAATTCCGTAGCAATACATATAACTATATTATTACACATTACACTGTGCAGCAGTGTAGCAGTATCGACTACCAGTACCTAGAACTAAATAATACAAATGAACATAAGTTAAACCAAGCAAACAGAAGATTCAA
>JAQFYB010006004.1:0-12967 GCA_034694085.1 Pogonognathellus longicornis | reverse complement strand
ACGTCTAATGTCTAATTCACACCCTGAAGCTTTTTTCCTCCTCTTTCAGAATATAAAATCCGTTTGGGTCAATTTTGTACTGAACATGCTTATTGATCGCTTTTAAACCGGTATACTAGTCCTTAATGCTTGTATTATATGAGTGTGTCATTGATACAAAATCAATACACAATTTGTAAACCATGGTGGACCACGAAAATATACATACCAAGTCCACACATTCGTAAGTGTATATAATATTTCTCAGTACTTCGCTTAAGCTGGGCCTCCTTTTCTTTACCTGAAGTACCTTTTTATTAAAAATGGAATTTGCCTCGGGCTCATTTCTGTACTGAGTCGGCAATTACTAAATTGTAATTGCCATTTTAATTGCATTGTGGTTATATTTTTTTCGAAATTTGAATAGCCTATGACCTGCCCAGCAATCTTAGCTTCAAATGTATTGCAGGGGATGAGATATTGAGTCGTTCGTGAGATATGAACACACGGAGATTAGGCTTTTTTAAATTATGTTTTACACATGCTATAAAATTTTTATAATATAGGATGAAAAGTTTGGAAAAACAGCTTTTGATCGCCGCGTAGGACCATTGTAGTTTTTTACATATGGAAATGAAATTTTATATTCTAAATATTTAGAATACACTCTACCAGTTTATCAGACATATTCGTTATTTGTTTTGTAAACAAAAGGGATATTCAAAAAATTTATACTCACCAAATATGCTTACTTTATAAAGATGAACATTTTGTACATTTAGTTTTTTCCATAAATTGTCAATTTACGAGAAATCCCCAAAACAGAGATTTAGTAATTTAAAAAATGACTGGCGGCTGCAGCACTTAACATAAAGAAAAATTGTAGAAAGGTCTATTATCGTATCATTAATCAGATGTGTATCTAAAAAAAATTGGTAATGGGTTCAAATGAAGGGTTTTAATAATTTTCCAAAAGTGCAGATTAGTGGAAGATTAGTGCAGAAAATAGAGATGGGAATGTGTGTCAATGAAAGCGAAGCAATAGCTTTAATCACCGTATAATATGTTTATGTTTCCCTGTCAAATTCCACCCCATCAAAAATTCTAAAAAGTCTCAAGATAAAAAAAAAGTACGGGTTTGAGACTCAAACGTGATTTGCTATGTTTTGCACCAAGGTAGGTAGAACATTAAACAGAGCAATAGACTCGCTTTAGAAGGTAATGTCATGCTTAAAAGTCTGGATTTTTTGCACACACATTTTCATCGTTTTTCACGGTTTAAAAATGGTCGGTCGGTGGATGCAAATAATCCGATTTTTTGAGCATGACATTACCTTATTAGCTTGTTTATTATGATGTTTTCGTATTAAACGGTTCCCATGGTTCCACGTACCTTGTTTTGCACCATAAGAAACTTGGTAGTAACTCGTGGCTACTACCAAGGCCGTGCCCAGGATTTGGTTTTGGAGGGGACACCAAATATCACAATGACTATAAATAACAGTTATCGCGTGTAGCACGAAAATTTTAAGGTATTGTGTATTGAGCTATGGTATTTTAAGTGTATGGCTTTGGGGAACTTTATGTTTGCAAACATCAAATGATATTCTGATATTGTCAACACCTATTACTAACCTACATTATCCTGTTTTCAGATTTCGGCTTTACGGATCGTGGAAAGGTGATTCTGTTGTGCTCATGCATCCTTCATTGCTTAAGAAACGGGTAGATCTGGTTAAAAGGGTAAAACATTTGATGAGAAGAATATCGAAAGAAAACGTAAAACCGATGGGTCGTCTATTGGGAAAGTTGTCACATAGCATGCCTGCTGTAATATTTGATTACGTAAGCCGAAACAATTTGTTTTCTTCACCGAAAAATATGAACTGATTCAAAAAGTTGATTATATGTAAGATTATTTTTTTATAAATGTAGATTTTGTCTCAAATACAATTGTTCGACAACCTTATCACGCCCGTAATCGACGCTTTGAAGTTTTTAACATCATTAAGTTATGATGTTCTTGGATTTTGTTTATTGGAAGCGCTGTCACCGAGTACAACAAGTGGTTCCGGTTCTCTGTCCGTGGTAACTCGTGTTTATTAATAAAATAGTTAATAATAAATGTTTATATGCCATTAAGAGCGATATAGTGTAGTTGTATACACGAATAAATCTTGGCAATAGATGCTGATGCCCAACCGTCCAAGAACAAAACATGATGGATCTACCATTGCTCCTTGGATTCAGAGCTTGTCTTCATTTGCCGGATCCATATGCAAAAAATATTCCATAGAATTGGTTCCGCTTTTGCAATATATTGCAAATCAATTGAAACATAAACAAAGTCTTGATCTGTTGCTGTTGAAAGAAATCGTGCAAAAAATGACTGGCATTGAAGCCGCTGAAGAGATGACATCTGAACAACTTGATGCAATGGCAGGAGGGGAACTTCTTAGAGGAGAGGTAATTTAATTCGACCATAATATTCACTATCATTTTGATAAAACATGTACCGTATAAGTTTATGAAGAGAATTTCAGTAAGGATTTTGTGCAAATTTTAATTTAATTCCTAGCATTTATTCTGATTTATGAAACATCCCTTTATGTGTACAATGTCATTGTTAAGCTGTTTCGTTTGTTTGCTGTATCAAAACTTTATTAGCTTGATCAGACATTTTACTGTCCTAAAATGAATTTAGTTTTTGTGTCTCATTCTTCAGATAATTATTGAAACACTTTTAGAAAACTTTTCTGTTTTCATAAAACATAGGCTGGCTATTTTGGACAAGTGAGAACTGCCAAGAAGTCCGCCGGTCGTTTGCGGGAAGCTTCCTCTATGAATGATCTGGCAGTAACTTTGTGTATTCTTATGGCACAACAGCGCAACTGCATAATTTATGACGAATCGCAACATCTCCACACAAAATTAGTTGGAAAACTGTATGATCAGGTAAAAGTTTGTTCGACCCATCTAGTTGACTCCAGGTTTATTTTGAATACATTTTAAATTCCCATATTACTTTATTTTAGTGTCAAGACACTCTGGTTCAATTCGGAAGTTTTCTAGCTACATCTTGCACTCTTGACGATTATGCTAGAAAAATCCCTCCTCTTCAGAAGTTAGTGGAAGAGTATCATATTTCTTCTGATGTTGCATTTTTCCTCTGGAGACCTTTATTTGCTCATTCGGTGTCGGTAATAATCAATATTCCAATTAATGCTCTCATTATTATGCCTAAATATTGGATGTCTCAGGTATCGCTCGTTTGTATGCATACCAGTATAATAATATTATATTATGTCCATCAAATCGGAGCTGTCTATATGGGGAAAATTATATTTTGTGGTGGCGCTAGTCGCTCAAATCAAAATATAAATAATTACTTTCAATTGCTCAGCAGCTCAGCCCAAAAACGTTTTTAAATGGTCTAGAAATGACATTTGAAATGGCAACTAAAAAACTAAATATTTTCGCTATAAGCTTTTGCAAGCTATTTTACCTTACGATTATTTTTCTTTTACAGACCAAATACGACGAACTGCGTAGAGCCGAGAAATCCCATAAAAATTTAACCGTTGTTCAAAGGCAGCAAAAGTATGCTCAAGCCTCACACATTGTGCTTAATCCTGTGGTTGAAACTATGAGAAATTTCTTGCCTACTAAAACATGGGAAGATATATCTCCACAGTTTTACGTCACGTTTTGGTCTCTTACATTGTACGATCTGCATGTACCTGTGGAAGCATATTCGAGAGAAGTATCTCGTATAAAAGCAATTTCAGTCCAGGCAGGTGAAAACAAAGATTTGGCATCTAGCAAAAGAAAGAAAGAACAAGAACGATGTACCGCTCTAATTGAAAAACTGCAAGAAGAAGAACGTCGTCAAACCGAGCATGTCGATCGGGTTATGGCTAAACTCAATCAGGTACTGTAAACTTTTGAACTTTCCTAACAGGTTATAATGCCACTGCTAAGGGTTCAGCACCGCCAGGTCAAATATATCCATAATTAACTTATGAACCATTATAAGTGACATTATGTTACTATATTTTGTAAATTGACATGTCTTGCTGGTATTCGTAAATCAAATGACCATTATAAACTAATGTATTAAAAATTATAGGAAAAGGATTCGTGGTTTGCTTCTCGTGCTGCAAAGTCGGCAAAAAATGAAGCAGTTACTGCATTTCTACAATATTGTCTTTTTCCGCGCTGTATTTTCACCGCTCCGGATGCTCTGTATTGTGCACATTTCGTTAACACGATTCATTCGTTATCAACGCCAAACTTCTCCACCTTAATTTGCTACGACAGGGTAATTTATTTTTGTAATATAAACAACTCGTTGTTTTCAGTGTTGCCAGTCATTTTCTTGTACTATCAGAAAGTTGGTCAATATTTTTTTTAAATAATATCAGGACTGCATCAGATATGAATACTGTAGAATAATTATTTTTATAAAGGATTTGTGTCGCTCGTTAGTAGTGTCCCAATATCGGATCCTCAAACCACTCGATTTTCTTGCACCTGTGGGCATTATTTTACATATTTTAATATTTGTAAACAATAAAGTGATTTTCGTATATTTGCTTTGCTGCCCACGAAACTAAAAACCAAAAATATTGTGTGGGTACCAAAATTGACCCATTTTCAAAAAATCAGCGGCAAGTTTCATTAAATGCAATTTTTGATTTTTTTGCTACTCACTGAGAAAAACCTAGATAAATCAAGGCGTGTCATTTTAACATGTAAATATAAATCGTGTTTAAGCAAACTATTATAATAACCTGTAACCTGTTGGTCACAGAACGTTTTCTAAGTGGTAAAACGGGTTCTTTATCCGAATGATTAATTTGAGCGACTTTGGAATCAATGAATAGTTAGTGAGTGATGAAAAATTAACTCAACGCCTGTTTTCAAACACCTAACAATTTCATGTATTATAAAAAATTATAATTCTATACCACAATTGTTAGAATAAAAAACCTTATGAGTGTATTTCGTTTGGTTTTTATTTAAAAAGTATTCGTGGCGTCGTATTTAGGTTTGGCTTCCAAATTGTTCATTGTGTATGAAAATCGATAATGTTGACTAACTTTTATGACATTTACTATGGCACACAATTTTAAAATTATATAATTTGTAATAAGTGTTTTTGCTTTAGATCTTTTGTGATATAATTTATACGGTTACCTCATGCACCGAAAATGAAGCCAACAGATACGGAAGATTTCTTTGCGCTCTGTTGGGAACTGTTATGAAATGGCATAGCGACAAGTCTATATTTGACAAGGTATGAAAAGCTATTTACGCTAATAAACAACTCTTTATAATTCCACCCTAGATGACTTAATTATTTGAATTGTGTAACCAATAGGAATGTTCAAAATTTCCTGGCTTTGTTACAAAGTTCAGAGCCGCAAACGCATCATCCACTGAAAGCAGTGACCATGTGGATTATGAAAATTTCCGTCACGTTTGCCATAAATGGCATTACAAAATTACAAAGGTGAGAGTTTTTTACATATTTTTTCAAGTGCATTTCAAACGACTGTCGAAGTAAAAAAAATTGTGGAGCCCTCAAAATGTAGCGTCGACGTACAAATCCACGTAGAGGGATTAATTATGAAACACAAAATAAAAGTGTGTAATAAACATTTATTCTTTCAGTGTGTCATTGTTTGCTTGGAATCCAAAGATTTTATTCAAATTCGGAACTCACTCATCGTTTTGAAACGCATTCTTCCTTACTATCCAAAAGTTTCTAACTTAGCAAATGCAGTAGAACGGTGGATAGAACGGGTAATCAATTAAAGCTTGAAAAACATCAACCTTTATAAGCGCTAAAAAGATCGTAACATAATATGTCGTAATTCAGGTACGGACTGACGAGAAGGACAAACGGCAAGATTTGTTCGCTCTTGCTACCAGTTATATTGGACAGTTAAAGTCGAAATGGTCTCAGTTCGTTGTTGAAGAAGATTTCCACCAAAAAACTGATAAGGTGGAGAAGGTGTCTCCAGAAAAGCCCTCAAAGAAAGTTATTGCCAAGGACGACAAAGTTGCAGTACCTATAAAGGATGGCAAGAAAAAAGTAGCTACTAAAGTAGAAAATCATCTTACAAATAATTCTGCTCCATCTACACCCTCCTCTACCAGTGGGAAGGTTTCAAATGGCTCATCATCTAATAACACTACACCCAAATCGACGACGTCATCTTCTTCTACCAATAGTCATTCAACCTCGTAAGATCCATGAATACATAAACGACGTGCAATTGGTAGACAGTATCTCATTTTACATGCTTAATTTTTAGAAAACCGAAAAAAGAAGAGAAAGAATGTGAACCCGAAAAGGAGAAAGAGAAAGAAAAGGAAAAAGAGAAGGAGAAGGAAAAGGAGAAGGAAAAGGACAAAGAGAAGGACAAGGATAAGGAGAAGGACAAAGATAAATCAAGAGATAGGAATTCAACTCGAGATAGACGTAGGGATAGAAATGCTGAGGATAGATCTTCAAAGAAAAACTCAGAAAAGAATTCTGAAAGCATCCCCCTGGAGAAGGAGAAGAGTGGTGGTGGTAGTTCTCAAAGTAGCCGTAGAGATTCAGCTGATGGAACTTCTTCATCATCTCGGCGCAATATAGAAGCTGGAGAGTCCCCGAGAGGTATTTATTCATGTAATTTTCCCTGACTTCACATTACCTGGGCTTCGAGTAAGCTTCAATTATTTGATTATTTATAATTTTTTTATTTTTTATTGCAGAAGCGAAAAGAAGGAAGGTGGATAATCAGCTATCCAAGGTTAGTGTATCAGTAAAATCTTGAGAAATTAGGAGAAAGTGATATTATAATTCCCAATTTTTATTACAGGGATATACATTTACTGTTTGTAATAAGATTAATAATAAATAATAAAGATTTTAAGAACTATAATAGTTTTCATAACTATACCATCCTAACGACTGATGTAACTTTCGGTCGCATATTTTTGCGTAAACTACCGAAGCATAACGTTAATTCATATGTATATTATCATTATGCGATGTTATATACAGCAAGATCAAAAATCAATGGCATTTTCCCTCTTTCTCTCTCAAGTATAACTCAAGCACTCTGTGAACTTACAAGAGTACACGAAGGAAAAAGACCATTGCCTTTTCGGTCCGGATGTATATATCAAATTATATACATATTGATCAATATAACCCTGAACTTTAGATGAATACTATGTTTCCAAAAAATAATATTTATGGTCCTAAGGCAACTTTCCGGGTCATTTTCTCGGTTGTTCATTCAGTATAAAGGTCTTTAAATATATTGCATTACGGAAGGATGGTTATAAACAACATCGGTAAACAAGAGGAAGACCATTTATTCGTAATGCATGGTTTGTACACCTTTCTACACTCAAAAGGGAAAATAAGGTGAAAGTTTTCATCAACCTTCACGTCCCAAGGGGATTGCGCCGCCGCTTGTGTCTCTATGCGGGCTGGATGCCACAATAACGGTCCATCAGAATGCAAACTACAATGCATGCCAATAACTGACTTCCAACTTCTGCTTTTGGACTTAAGAACAATGATAATTCATATGGACACTATCAATGTATGGTATCAACATAATTTTAATGTATGTTTATAGTCGCGAGCTGTGTCAACAGCAATTCCGTTTATTCCACTCTCTTCTGGTCCGTCGACAATCATAGCTCCGAGGACGTGGATTAAAACAACAAAAACCCGTAATCGTAAGAGCAATCCCTTTACTATGGATCCCACTGCTGCAGCTAAAGAATCTAGACCAAAAACCAGCACTGCTTGGAAACCACCCGAGTCACTTGAAATTCAACCAATCTTGGTGCCATCAATGGCTTTCGATAAGAATGATCCATTTTTAACTACAACAATTACCGTTGACGCCAACGTTGGCCGCGTGATATCAAAACCAGGAGCTTTAGATTCCAGTGAAACTAATAAAACAGAATCTCGATCAAGAGTTCGTAAGTCTAAATAATTAATATTTTGATAACTTTCACAGGACTGAAATCATGTATTACCAAACATTTTATTTGACCAATATTTACAAAAATAATTTATCATGAACCACTAATATTCGCACTTTTATTTTGAACTATACTAAATACTTGAAGCTGGAAACGATAAGATGCTGAGAAAATATTAGTATAAATTAATACGTATAATAACAAATGTATGTTTTAATTGCAGCTGTTGTAAGGATCAACAAGAAAACCTTGGAGATCACTACACCAATTCCAAGTCCTGCAGAAAAGAGATCCATAGCGATCAAGAAAAAATGAACTCAACTGTGGAAGTAATAAGTGAGGAGCTGTGGTTTTTTATTTGAAGTTGATCTTTGAAGGCATTAAATTCATCATCTTCCACACAGTCATTCAACCTCGTAAGATGAAGGAACAACACTTTTATCTCTTAAATTGTTTAACTAATTTAATTTTTGATTTAAATTTCCTGACCGAAGAAACTTTTGCTGTTTTCGGTTTGATTGATTTCTTAATTCATTGGTGTTCTTTGAGTTATTCACTATCACAATTAAGCTTTACACTGTCATTATATACTTAGTGTATTTATTTTAAACTTTTTAGTCTTCAGAATTCCACTCAATTAGACAAAAACAGTAGTTTAGTTTATTGTACAACTTGCTTCCCATTATTTAAAAGTAAATAGTAACTCTGAATCTCATTTTGTGCCAAAAAAGTTGAAAATTACCCAAAAGCCTGATCCAATTTAATTAAGTATACACTTAAATATACACTTAAGTACATTTATTAATTGTAATAAGATGAATTGATTATTTATTAGAAGAAGACTATAATTAGTTTTCATAACTGTACCATCGTAACAACTCGACATAATATAATAGATAATACAGGTTTTACGAGATACATTTTTTTCAATTGAATGTTATTGAAAACCAATTTTTATACAAACAAAACAAATAAAATAATAGTTTTAAGAAAAATAAAATCATAATAAGCTGTTCTTACACTGGCAAAGGTCTGAGTTTCTAGAAGTCAAACTTTTTAGCTTACTATTCTTATTAACCCGCTTCCAATAAGGCGTATCTAAAAGGAAGTTTTACTCTAATGAAAAGCTGTAGGATCAGATTCCCTATTCCTGGTAGGCCAGTTATAGCAAGGTATGTTAGTGAGAAAGGATTTTAAAAAATGTATGCTTTTATTATAATCTGTAGAGTATAGGACGATCCTTCAATGACAATTTAGATGTAAAACTCAACATCCAAACTTCATCCACCGAAACTACAGTGATTTAACGCATCAGGGCGGTAATGAGACAGAATCATGTTGCTTCTATTTCCCAAATCTTTTTCTCAGAATCAGTTTGTAGGGTGGGTCTGACTTTATGAGATGGCTATGAATGAATTATTAGAATATGAATATATATAGTTTACTTTACTTATGCAAGCACTGGATCTTTAGGTCTGTTGGCAATTTTTGATATCACTATCACTGTTGAAGTCTCTCGCTCGTAGTTTTTGGCAGATTAAACGAAGACCTAGTTCAATACACTTTATGGACGAAGGACATTAAATCAGCGTCAGATCATTCATACAGATAGTAAATTCAGTAGGTACCTATAACATTCATATTTTGCTTCTGTCTATTTTTATTGTCTTGTTGAGAAGAAGTTGTAGATAAGGATAAATAGCAGATAGAGTAGGATGGTAGTAGATAGATTATTTTTATTATTTTCTGTTTGTTCATATGCATTGGACACAGAGTCTTCGTTATCGTTCTATCAATTTATAAATAATATATTCTTACATCAATTAGCAAAACTCACAATGCATGTAAATGATACTTATATTAAATCTACACTGTCGATAATATAAAGAATACGTAGGTTCCGTTAATAATATAACATGAGAAGATATCATAAAAATACATGACCAAAGCTATTTCTAACATATTTAAAAGAGACGATGTAAGTTTTTCAATTGGATCGTTATGACAAGCGTTGTTGTTAAACGAAATCTGAAATTGCAATTTTCAACTATTCATTGTACAATGGCTCATGATCCAGGATGAGTTCAACAGTGTCACATCTATTCACTTCAAAGATGAAAGTAAAATGTGTGTAAGTTTTAGTTTTTCTAATCTTGTGCGATAGGGTGTCTATCTGTAATAGGGAAGTGATTAATTTATAAACCTAATAAAAAAGGTAATCCAAATCCTAGACTGACTCCTTCATGTTGAGGTTTCTTTTCTGGAATTCGGGGATCCTCTACTGTAATCATGTTTTTCTAGGGGAGGCGAAGTTTTTGTTAACTCAAAATCTTTGTTAATCCTACAAAAGAAATATTCCAAAAATTCAAATCGCAGCTCATAACTAAAATTTATTTTAAAAAATCAGATGGAAAAAATTACAAAAATATTGTAAAATTTACATATAGGGATCCCCGACGTTGATCTCATGCTCATTTTTCCTTCCTTGAAAGCATCGAATAACGAAAAATGCTATGAGGATTATAGGTAGCAAGATTCCTAGAACAATTCCTGCAGTAACTGCACTGTTGACAGACGCATGCTCACCCTCCTCTGTAAACCATCAATCAGAATCATAATTTATAACATTAGTTAAATGATGCACCTAAGACATTTCAGTGAATCACAAAATTCCTGCGTAAGTAGCTAATTAGCTGTAGTGTAAAATAGTAACTAATGAGACAGATATAGATGTATTGATTAGGAAATAGCATTCAGTAGATTTACACATATTTGAGTAAACTCATTGTGACTTTATTTTACAAATGTTTCCTGTGGAATGAGATATGATCAGTAAGCACAATAAATGCTTGAATTGAATGGATATAAGTAACATTATACATTTTATACTATTGGTGTGACCAATACTCAAGTATATATCGATGGTACCATTACGGAAGATAACTAGATAACAGAATGTAAGACAACATGTATTTAGGCATTGATTCATGTTAGCAAAATGACAAAACCAAACAAAATTGGCAAAGTAAATGACTCACAAGACACACATTTGTTTGTTAGTTAGGGAAATGTTTGTTAAAAATACATAATAAAATAGGTACAGGGGAGGGGTGTAAAGGAATGTGGCTGTAAATGTAAAGTAAATGTGTATAAATTAAACGTATTAATTATAAACCCATGATGAGACTATATACAATTTTACACTAATTCATGTCTGAGACTACCTCAGACAGAAAGTCCTGAGGTCACATAGGGACTAGTTCCCAATCTGATTTTTTGAGATGGTGGGGTCTCAGGTAACTCATCTGGATGAATATTTGGATCTGCCTCGTACTTAATATCAGGACGATTTGGCAAAGGTTCCCCTGTGTAATAAACTGCATCATATTTAGATGGGAGTTTTTCTCCGTCAGGTCCGTATCTCTGGTCACTGTCACTGACGACTGAAGAATGTTCAGAACTATTGTCGTGATTTTCACGTTTACTACTTCCTGAAGAACGTCCCGAGCGTACAGATTTGGGGGAAGATTGTAAAACGGGTAATTTATCTTTTTGTAAGGAAGGAGCTTTCCTCAAAGGAGTCATATTATGTTTGGGCAAGTTTTCTTGAATAGGTTTCTCTGTATTCATTAAAGGTATGGAATTCACACTATGGGTGGAACCACTTCTGCCGTTTTGGGTATTATTTGATCTGTATGTTTTTTGAGACTTTTCTGTGTAGAATACTTCTGGGTCCTGTTCATTTTCAGCCACTTTTCGACAGCAGAAGATTATGAGTATCACAATCAGTATGATTGGAACAATTATTCCCAGCACGATTCCAGCCGTTTGAGCTGCTGCCACTGACGCATGCTCGCCCTCCTCTATATTATCAGTATGAGATGTTGGTCGACAAAATTTAACGCGAGTAAAAGCAAAAGCCAACAATAAGATTTCCCCAACAGGAGTTTTTTGTAACTCGATGAGACAATTAAGCTTTAACTATAACGAATCACTAACTGAGCAAGCTGGCAAATAATAAAATAAAACACCAAATCTCACCAATGCAACGAGTTGTCTTTGCGGGATTCCAATTCAACCATTCGGATTGTGATCTATGATCTCCAGTGCCTTTAGCTGGCAAATTCCACTCTCCATTTGATTCGCAAACACGCCGTCGTTCTCCAATGAGAATAAAGTTAGGGTCACAATCGAAATCTACTTGAGTACCAGGAACGTAGTAGAAATTACTTTTCCGTCCGTGAATAGGTGTCATCAAAGCACCGCATGAGACGACTATCAACAAAAAAGTTCATTTGTGAAATAATAAAAAAAGTTGAAGTAAAAATCATTTTCATGAAATCTATATATTTGAAAAGAAACTTACTGGACTTTAGGTCAACTTCCTTCAAACTTTTGAATTGAGACGCATAGTACTTTGACCAGTGAGCATACTCTTTGTTAAGAGTTACACTGTAATCATATTTACATTGATACGACTCTCCACAAAACTCTTCAACCTCGTGTGGCTTCAATGTTCTATTAAATAAAGAGACATGTTTAGCAACCTTATTCATTTATTGTTTGCGTTGTCCATGAATTAAGTAGAAATAATTTGTTGGTGTCACTATACTGGTTTGTGTTAAAACTTACACATTCTCTGGTATAATTAATCCTGGCGACAATTGCACAATCGGTTTGAATAATTTATCGTTGTAATTGCTACTCGTTTTTCCATTTTCATGGTAAAAGAGTGAGCCTCCTTTTTTTGTATCAGTTTCTGTGGTGTCCACCGACCCTGTTAATGAATATGAGTATTCATGAAATTCTTCCAGTAGGTTTATCTTTACAAACTCACAATTTTAATATAATAAATCTTATTGAAAAACTAAAACTTACAATGTATTGCAAATTGATCATGCATAACCTGAAGATTGTTAGTGCTGCCAGATATAATGCTTCCATCGGGAAGGACAAAATCGTCTTCAATTATTCCACTCCAGTT
>JAQFYB010006003.1:0-12969 GCA_034694085.1 Pogonognathellus longicornis | reverse complement strand
CGGACAGACGGACAGACGGACAGACAGACGTGATTGGTCTTCTTAGAAATCCGCTCCTTCGTCGCTACTTAATAAATAGGCTGTCTGCAAGCAACGGTTGCATGTTTAGTCCCGAGTTGTAAGTTGTAGCTACTTAAGAGACTCGTCATATCATTTATGTCAATTGACCCTAAAATGCATCTGGAAAAAGCAAATGAGTTATGAAAAGATAAAAGAAATTACGGTAAAGATTTTCTTGAAGAATGGGCTACACATTGCAAGGACTACTTTGTGAGCTTTGATAAGTTTTCCATCGCAAGCCAGTGTAACATCTGCCAAATCGCCGGAGTAAAGTAAACTTGCATATCCATCACAAATTTGCTCCTTAAAACCGTTCCATTTCAATGAAAATAATGTGGATGAATGTGTCGGAGCTTCATCTTCATCCGTGATGATTTCTACACTACCACTTTGAGATTGGTCCGAAACTTCTTTCATCATTGAAAATGAATAACTTTCTGATTTTTATTATACTTGTACTAGATACTTGTAGAAAACAGCATTAAACGTGGAAAGATTTTTTTATATCAGCCCAGAGTTATCACAGTTATTTCCCATTTGGCTTGGTTTTTGTAGAATAAGCTGCTTTCTTCTACTATGTATGTGTAGGTTTTTGTATGATTAGATAATTTTTAAGTTCTGCAGTATGATATCTTATAGGACAGGATGACGGACTTGATGTCCAACGATGATGTGGACTAAATGGCATTGCTTAGTTCATTTGAAGTTCATATTGTTTCTAACACCAGAAATTTAAAAAAGACGCTTGCTTTCACTTAAACGGAGAAACCGATGAAGATTCGGGTGAAAACTAAACAATGAATTGAGGTGAGGGATATATTTATCACAATTAGAATCACGAGTGGTAATTAAGATCATATATCATATGCTGAGACTAAAAACATGTCCTGGATTGCAATAGGAAGAGATGCCATCCGCAAAACTAAGTAAATGTGCCTAAATTCACTCTCTGAAAATTTTCATAGTGTAACAAAGTTGAAGCCGTAGAACAAACACTCGCAGAAGGACCAACGCCGGTGACAAGAACGCGATAGTTTTGTAGCCACAGCGGATGAAAAAAGAAACAATGGGTAAAAGTTGTGATTTGAACTGGAATGATTATGTATAATAAAATGTACATGCTACAAGTATCAATGAATTTGTACTGGAGAAAGGAGCACATAGGCCAGAGAAAAAACATGACAAGTGCATATCGCTGAAGACTGTGGAGTTGACTGCTGGATGGATTGCCAGAATCAAGACACAAACTCAGACTGAGTGCGATGCGAGCAGCACATGTAACTCACGTATGGCAGTAATGTATAGAATAGTGTAATGTTTAACGAGTAGTAGGAAAGCAACTAGGAACACACGGACGAATGGGAATAGCGAGTTAAATGTAACATGCAACAGCTCCTGCTCCATCCAGCACTCACACTCGGCTTGGATGCTACGGCTACAACTACTTGTACCACTACCCTCCTCCCTGCACATACACACACACACACTGCACTCCAAACAAACTGCAACCAATATAATATCAAGTGTCTTCGTCTATAGAATTGGTATAAATGAAACAGCATACACAGCCACACATCCAAAAATCCCATCATACACACACACTACAGACCCAACAAATCGCCAGTACCACCTAAGCTTTGTTTAACCCATTCAGTTTATTTCTGCTCTCTCAAATATTATACACTTACTTAGCTATATACCTAACGAGTCCAAACACAAAATGCAGTTTCGCAAAAAATGTTGTAGTTATCATCTCCCAGTATATGCCTGTGTATACAGTGTCGTTTTATACTCCAATAATCGTATACAAATACAGTTACACGATGACAAGATGTATTCAACAAGTCTCATCCTCATCTCGTACCTGTGAGTAATTACCAATGCAATTTAACTTAATTACCTACTAATAACATATCATGCCTGCTTTCATTGCTCCAGCTACCATCTTAGCTGGAGCAACGTTAGCAGCCATGGTATCTTATTAGTAGGTAATTAAGTTAAATTGCATTGGTAATTACTAATTACATGTATAAATTGAAATGCCGATATTGATTCTCATTTTTCGTGTTTAGAATTAAGCAATGCATAAATTAGAATCAAATGAATATGATTGTTATATTTGTTTGGTTGTTGTAAGGCAATCATTTGTAAAAGGATCATTCAACAGACAAATCAGGAAAATTTCATAAGCTTGCATTTACAGATATCCTATAAATTAAAACGATTTTTTGTGAACCTATATAAGATTGCTAATACCTACATTTAAAACAATCCAGACCGTTTCGGTCTTAAAATCTATATAGTCCTTGCCAATGTACAATTGAATTATGCTAGTAAGCATATACATGCAAAAAATCTTAAAAGTATTTGTAAATTCTCGTGTAGTAGTACATACTAGAGCACTGGGTGGATAATAAGGGCCTTATCTTAAACAATTAATAAATATTTTAATAGCTATAGGTTATTGAAATGCATAAAAACATTAGTACTAAAGCTTCATATTCGAACAAAATTAATAATTTAATAATACAGTAGCATTCTCGTCACTGGAAAGTGCGGAGCCACGCCGAAGTGAAATTAAGAATAAGAATACATAGGTGCTACGGTACTAGACGTCGACACCGAACCGAAACCGAGCGATTATAATCGGTTTTAGTTTTCGATTTTTTAATAATTTTGGTTTCGGTTCCGACTGATTCGGTTTCGGTTCCTAAAATTAGGACCGCTTTTTCTATATATTAGAGGTGCGACCGAACCGAACATGTTCGGTTAGGCCTGTTCGACACCTAAAACCGAACAAAAGTTTTAAGCAAATTCCGAACCGAACCCGAACAGAAATTTGCTCGAACTGAACCGAACCCGAATAGAAATTTGCTCAAACCGAACCGAACCCCAACAGAAACTTGCTTGAACCGAACCGAATCCCAACAGAAATTTGCTCGAACCGAACCCGAACACAAAATATCTGTTCCGTCTCAACTTAAATGCTTAATCATTTTGTTTGAATGAATGAGTGAACTTGAGTTATTTCAAAATGTTATTTAGGTTTATAATCAATTTTATCATATTATGCTGAGTACTATACGTATGTAAAAATTGCAAATTCAAAAGTTACTACAGCTTTAAAATTATGTAATTTTGAAGCTGTAGTAACTATTGAAGTTACAACTTTTCGAAAAAGTTTAAATTGTATAAATAAGGGTACGATATACAGCTATTCAAAATCATAAAATTTATTGCAATCCAAGTTTTTGTTCAAAAGTTATAGCAAAATGAGTGAAAAAAAAGTGAAATGAGCAAAATGGTAACACTGCACTGCACCTTAAAAGCATAGCACCTCCAGAAGTCAAATTATTTCAGCTGAGGGAAGGCCTTTCTGCTCGATTTGTCTGAAAGTTGGCCGAAACTTTCCTTTTGGCTCCCTGATCAATTTGACCTCCAGAGGCATACCATCTCACCCCCTTAGTAGCCAATAGGGTATATAAACGGGATCCAAAACAGGGTATGAAATGAAGTGTAACGTAGTAAAATCCGTTGTGATTTTGGTATATTCGTTGTTCGGCATGGCTTTTCATTTCACAAACAGGTTGGCCCGTGTTTGGCGGGGCATGGTGAGAAGATATTAGTCTGTAACATAAGTCAATATTTTAGCGTCATACCTTCATTTTTCATTTGCCTGAAGTTTGGAAAAAACATTTATTTGACCTTTGACCTTCCACTTAGGGTTTATTTTGACCCCCAGTATTTTATTGTATCCATAATAAAATATATTGACCTCTGAATGACAATTTACACGAAAATTTATTTTCGTTCTCCAGTCAACACTGATCAGGCATGAAAGCAATTTGAATCTGCTAACTTTCCGACAAATCGGACAGAATGACTTTCCTGACCCTGTCGTAACTGTATTGACCTCTGAAGGTCAAACTACACGATATATATTTTTTGTTCCCTATTTGTATTAACTTGGCGATCTCAATGTTTTTGCCTTGCTTCAAACAAATGAAACAGGAAGGCCTTCCTGACTCCAGCTTAATTGTATTGACCTCTGGAGGTCAAACTACAAAATAATATTTTTTCGATCCCTATTTAACATTGATCAGGAATCCTAAAGGAAAGTCTTTGCCAACTTTTAGACATATCGAACAGAAAGACCTTCCTCAACCATACTTAAATAATTTTACCTCTGAAGATCAGACTATGGTTTTAAACTTAATTTGGGCATTGCACATGTTATAGGTCTCTTAGGATGAATGATTTCATCTTTCACATAATTTCTGTACAGTAAACCCTCTGAAGATTTAACCTGTGCTCATAGAGATCTTTGCCTAAATTTAATTCACCATTTATCTATAGCTATACTGCAACTGTATATACAGTATAGAGAACTCAAAACATGGCAGTGATAATAATAAAAGAGCTAATTTTTTCACGCTCAATTGACTATTGTTTGGCTCTATTATGCCCGAAAAGACCACCCAGGAGGAAGACCACGCAGGAAGAGCCAGCCAAACAATAGAGTAAATTGAGCGTGAAAATATTAGCTCTTTCATTTTGACCAGGATGGAACTCTCGTCCTCTGCAGGGTACAGAGTGGGCGTGTGTCTTGAGATACTGTTTGTGATGTCTTGAAACACTTTTTGGGGCAATTGCCCTTTCCCTGTATACGCCCTTGCTTGTACCAATTTTTATCCTAATGGTTGTCATGTTTGTTAAAACTCTTTGCCCTGGCATAGTGTCAATTGCCATTCCCTCTGTATAATTACCTGCCCTTTGGGCAATTGTCCCCGCCTTGTATATGCCCTTGCTTGTCCCAATTGTTGTCAAGATTTGTTGACATATTAGTTGATTCCCCCAGAGAACATATGCAAAATTTGAACCAATTTGGTCCATCCATTGTCGAGTTATCGTGCATACAAGGATGTTGGGGCAGTTGCCCTCTGCCTGTATACGTCATAGTGACCTAATTTTTGTTCCACATCTTTGTTATAACCCCCAGATAACATTTATAAAGTTTGAACTAATTTGGACTATCCATTCTTGAGTTATCGTGAACACAACAAGATTTCTGCACATCTGTGAAGGACAGACAGACCAAGACCAACCATTCACATAAAGTGATGTCGTACCTCCACCACTTAATAAAAAGCTTTTAGGAGGATCTAAGACCTAACCTAACCTAAGTCAACTTTTACGATATTCTGAATTCTGGGGTTAACGGAACAAAAAATAGATTTAGGGTTAAGTGGGACATCTAGGGTGAGAAGGAAGAATCGGGTAGAAATTGTAGGTTGGCGCACACTTTGCATGTGTATGTGTGAGAATACGCGGATAGAATCAAATGTACATATCATGCAGCAATACTTGACGCGCACCATTCCGTATCTGTGCTGTATGTAATGTAATTCTGCCATTCATTCGCCAGCTTGTTCTCTCTGCGACGTGTGTTTGTGTGGTCGGTTTGGTAGTGTCAATTTCATGGACAAGTTTTTGTAAAAATTTGTAATACTTTTGAAAAACAACATGGCTAAAAAGAAAGATAGTATTGACCACGGATCAGCTGAGGGGAAAAATGGTGTGGATGTAGAAACAGATTTTTCAGATCCTGAAGGATTCGTCGATGACATTCCGGATGACGGTAAATGCTCGTATTATACCATACGCCATGTCGGCTTTTGTAAAAATGTCATGTATCTTATAATAATTAGTTAATTTTTTATTTTGTAAATTGTAATCATTTTGAGTTATTACTAAAATATGGGTTGGATTTAGATATTAGACAGCGGGGAATCGGAAACTAAATAGTAAATACTAAAACCAAAATTTGAATAATACATAATATAGACTTTTTTTTACAAATTCAAGTGTTTCGTCTAGCATCTAGGTGTCCTTAACATTAAAGTAAACGTTATTTTATTAATGTTGAATGTGTTGATGGATGTGTGTACAATTTAATTAACTGAATTAAATCTTGAATCTTGTCAACTTAATGATTAGATGAATTGGTTGCGCTTTCAACTTTGATTATTTTCATTTATACGGAAAACTAACGACTAAATAAAATAGTTTATGTACTTTCTGTTGTTTAGAGCTATGTGGAGATATTCTGCGAACTAAACCTCGAGAAACTGATGGTGTTGAAAGCGTCATTGTTGTTGACGGACTTCCTCAAGTTTCCGGAGACCGAGTTGAAAAACTTAAAGTTTTCATTCGGAAAATTTTTGTGAAATTTGGAAACATTGTAAATGAACATTTTGCGAAGGAAGACGAGGAAGCTAAAACCACGTATGTATACTGCTTAAGGATACTTAATTCGAAAGTTGTATTTTTTAAATATGGTTATGGAACCAGTTCACTAATTGTTCGAAATATCTTAGGTACATGTTCATTGAGTACACGAATCCTACCAGTGCTACGGAAGCCGTTAAAGCAATTGATGGCTACAAGTTTGACAAGTCCCACACTTTAATAGTCAACTTATTCACTGACTTCGAAAAGTAACCAATTATAGTTACTATATTTTTTAATAATTGTAGGCAAAACAAACCGTTTATTATTTCTGTTATGATGACAAAACTTTGCGTCTTAATTACATTGCTGAAATCTTTGGCTTAATCTTTTCTGAACAGAATTGTTTACGTAAAAAATTGTTTTAAAGTAAATCACAATCTTATTAAAAGAGTTAATAAAGTTTTGCTTTTGAATAGATATGAAAATATTCCTGATGAGTGGAACACCCCCGAGCCTCAGCCATACAAAGATCCAGGAAATATTTGGTATTACATCCAGGAGCCTGATGCCTACGACCAATACTGTATTGTAAAATTAGGCTTATCAAAAGGAGGGCATCAGCCTGTTCAAGCGAACGACATTCAAATATGTCTTAATTCTATCCCCGAGCCTATCGAAGTTATGAGTAGATCGGGTGGAACAGAAACCATTGCTAGATGGTCTCCACTGGGAACTTATTTAGCAACCTTCCACGGTAAAGGAGTAGCCGTATGGGGAGGTGAAAAATTTGAAAAAATTAACCGGTTTGCACATCCAAATGCAGAATTCATCGACTTCAGTCCTTGTGAAAGATATTTAGTGACGTTTTCACCCAAAACTGAACGTTACTACGATAATCCGGAAGTTTTAATTATATGGGAGATAAGAACGGGTGCCAAGAAAAGGACGTTCAGTGAAATATATAAATCACCTTGGCCTATATTAAAATGGTCTCAAGATGATAAGTTTTTCGCAAAAATGGGACCCGACACTCTGAGTATTTATGAAACACCTGTAAGACTTTATTTTACAAATTATGCAAATATTTTTGACGTAGTTTTCTCAATTTCACTAATTATAAAACATTATTAGACTTTCAGATTACAAGAGAACAAAAGTTTGAAGATTAATGGCATCAGAGACTTTAGTTGGTCACCAAGCGATAATACAATTGCATATTGGGTAGCTGAAGATAAAGATGTGCCTGCTCGTGTTGGGCTTCTAGAAATACCAAGGTATAGTGGGCATGGTTAATCTGGTGCATTTAATTTAAAATTTTCAAGTTTCTGAAAAACATTTTTTTTGTTACAGCCGTAACGAAATCCGAGCCAAAAATTTGTTCAGTGTTGCTGATTGTCGGATGCATTGGCAAAAATCGGGTGATTTTCTATGCGTCAAAGTAGATCGATACGCCAAAGTCAAGAAAGAGAAGAACGATACAAAATACAGCGTAAGATATTGTAACAACTATAATAGCATGGTTTGTGTGGTTGGTAAAACTTTATTACTGATAAATGATTACCTTTTTCACAGGGGATGTATTATAATTTTGAAATCTTTCACATGAGAGAAAAAGAAGTACCCGTTGATAGTGTTGAAATCAAAGAGCCCATTTGTGCGTTTTCTTGGGAACCCATAGGAAGTAAGTTTGCTATAATACATGGCGAGCAGAACAGCATTTGCACCAGTTTCTACGGCGTCAAAAAGGGTGATGCACCGACTTTGTTAAGTAAGTTGTGTTACAATGAAACAAGCCTGAAAGTTGACTAATGTACAATTACTTTAGCATCTCGCATTAATCAACCAATTATTACATATTTCAGAAAAATTCGAGAAGAAACGATTCAACACTTTGTTTTGGGCCCCACAAGGACAATTTATCATTTTGGCTTTGTTGAAGAGTGCGGAAGGTCCTCTGGAATTTATCGATACTTCCGACTTTTCCATCATGAATACATTAATGCCTGAAATGACCACAGACATTGAGTGGGATCCAACTGGTCGGTACGTTGTTGCTGCAGTTTCTGCATGGACGGGCAAAGTGGTAAGTACGATACAAATTGGTCGGGGTTAATATTGGCAACCGATTTTCTGACTTCAGAGAAATATAATCATCAAATAAAAAAATTATCAATGTAATTAAATAATAAGAGTAGTAAGCTGAACCAAACATTCTGTTATGATGACAAACCTCTGCGCCTTATTTACAGTGCTGAAATATTGGCTTAATCTTTTCTGAGCAGAATTGTTTATATAAATCTAATATTTAAGAAATTGGTAAAGTAAAGCATTAAAACACAATCTGAAAGGATTTATCTTTTGTTTTCGTACAACTGCTTTTTATTCTAATGAATTTCTTATCTCAGTTGTTTAATTGTTTTACAGTCTGACACTGGATACTCATTACTTAGCTTCCAAGGGAAAGTTATTCGGAAAGAAAGAGTGGATCGTTTTGGAAATTTATTCTGGAGACCCAGACCGCCTTGCCTTTTGACTCACGCACAAGTAAAGGAAATCAAGAAAAATCTGAAGAAATACAGTCCGCAGTTTGAAGTTAAAGACAAGTTAAAAATGAGAGAAGTTTCACAGGTAAAAATAACGATTCACATTCGTAATTGTAACTTTTCTGTAGCAAGTGATTTTACTTATGTAATTAGTTCCGTAGTTAGATGGCCGAAATTCAAGCTTAACACCCTATGCCTAAATAGTGTTTAATAAAAAATGGCTTCAATGATATGAATTGCTGTCTAACGAGAACGAGAAATAATTAGAAAAGATTTATTTAGCGATTCCGAAATAGAAAGAATTATCTTTTCTAACAATCATAATATGAAGCTAAAGTCTTTTATGACACTTGGAAAAAATTGACTATAGATAAATAGATACAATACAATAGTAATAACGTCAGTCAGATGGTGTACAAACACATGATATATTGTGATGGAAAACATAAAGCATTTGTCGTCATTAATTTGATAGGAAACACTGAAGAAACGACAAGATATCATTGACATTTGGAAGGAATACCGAGCGAAAAAGGAAGAACAGTATGAAACCCAGAAAAAGCAGCGCATGCTGCTCAGAAACAGTAAGCCAGTTGATATTCAATTTGTACAACTGAATAAAAGAGTAAAGAGAGTTTCAATGATTCATGATTTTATTTTTAGATGTGGACACGGACGAGTTAGAAGCGGATAAAGGCTCAATGCACGAAGAAATTATTGAAGTTCTTATCAAAGAAGATAATACTATTATTGAGTAGTCCTCACGGAGTTTTGGCGTTCCCTTTTGCAATTCTTCTGTTTTTATTAAAAATAAAATATTTGTAGTTGGTAGTGGTAAATTCTGAACTGAACAAAGTGAACCGAGTCAAGTTATTGACATTGTTGTAAATGGTATTAGACTTGCTACATAATAAATGCTGTATTTGTATTCAATATTTTCAGAATCTTGTTTCAGTCAAATCATTGCACTTTAATTATCAACATTACGTACTCTCAGGTTCAGTTCAGTCTTAAAGTAAATAAGAATTGTAAAGATATAAAATTGAATACTATTTGCCTGATTGATAAATTATTTCGAATTTCTAGTTAATTTAATTTTTGCTATCACATTAGGTAGAACATATTGAGAATGTTTTTACTCTGTTGTAATTTTAGACATACATGTTTTTCAACTCTAGTCGTCCAACGACACGCAAGTAATGACTAGACCATTTACTTTCAGTTTGATTGAAATAAAATTATTTGTAACTTTCAACAACAATTTTGTTTAAAATAACTAAAATGACAGAATCAGAGCACTAAGCATCTACAATGATTAAGTTTCCATTTGTTGAGGAACATCTTTTTCAGCAGTCTCGTCTTCAGTAGTTCTTTTAATTCCTCGTCCTGCGTTGGTTAGGTCCAAAGCCACAGTATGGTGTGCCTTAACCATAGGCTCATATTCATATAGTTGAGCTTTAAATCCTTCATTGATGTTGATACAGAATCGTTTACTTTGAACATATCTGTAAGTTTCATCAAAATTCGTTCCAAATTGCCACATCAAACGAGCTATGATGAAGGCAGCAGATCTGGATGTACCAGTATTTCCATGAATCAAAGCTTTTCCACCACACTGTTGACATTCATCCAGAAACAAGTTAATCGACTTGAAATGAGAGATAATGTTTGAATCTTGCGTATCAGCAACTTCCACCACTAGATACCGGAAATAGTTGAGATGATTTGGACGGATTAACTTTTGTTCGAGGGCTTGCCGAATACAAATGATGTGTGTCAGTCCTGCAGTCTTCATTCCTTCTAGACTAGCTATAGAAGCAGAGGCGTATGGTCCAAGAAATAAACCTGGGACTATCTCCTGCATAGACCTTCTCATGTTGTACTTCCACTCATCGTCATATACTGTAGGGGGCAAGTCGGGGTAGACTGGATTCTGGTAATAATTACCTTCTGCTCCAACATTGCCATTATTAGTGTCATATCCGCCCTCATCCATGATGTCCATAATGTTAGTAGTTGTAAGTTGCAATAGTAATAGGTCAAACAGGCGCTTTACCGCAGTATGTATAGGAAGACAAATTGGCTGGGAAATGTAAAGCAGAAAACTATAAACTGATTAGCTTATGTGTATCCTTTGCTGTAAAATAAAAAATATCACACGTCAGATTTCCATCATACTTTTATTAATTTTATTTTTATTGTAATAAAATTATTTTTGAAAAAATAACAATTAATGCAGAACTGAACAAATGATTCAACAATAGAAGTGAATATGATTTTACGACAAGAAATAATAACATTAAAAAGTTGAATAAGTATATTTCTACCGATCTTCTTCTCTTGTATTTATCCTCCGTGTATTCTTCTGTTCGATCCGATATATCACAATCACACAACGATCATCGAAGTCCGACACAATGACACAAATCGTGAAGATAAAAGTTTATAAGTAAATTAAAGCAGGATTTCAGGGAGGAATACGATTTAATTCCCGATGTTGTACTCGATTTTTTCTGTTCACCTGAAACAAAGAACAAAAACAGTATATTTTTGGAACACAATAGTACAAATTATACGTACTTATATTATTAGCATCAACATCAACACTCTCAGATTACTCAGATAGCTCTTTCTTCCTCTTTGAAAACTTGTATGCCGATTCTACTAGGCAACCATATAATGAATAACTACTAAGAATAATTTTTGCAGAACTGGCAGGCTTCATTCAACGAAGCCTCCAAAAATGAATTTTATTTCATAGAAAAAATGTTAACTTACAATTAATTAGAGGCACTAGGCACTACTATATACCTAAAATAAGCACAATATTTCAACCCGCCCCTAGTGCCTAAAATTGGTTTAAACGTTCAAAGTGAAATATTACACAAAAATATCACTTTTTTAACGTATTTTTCAGTTTTTGTTTCAAATGTTAAAGCAGGTCGCTTCTTGACACAAAGGCCATAAGTTAAACATTAAGAAGGAATGTTTAAAAAAGTTTGGAGACGATTGCATCAATTTGTCTAAAGAAGCGTGTCAGTTTCGTAAAGTTTTTCTTGGGGTGCTTTTGGAGAGTTTTGAATATTTTTCTTTTCGATTAGAGACCCATTCTAACTTCTAACGTATTCTAAACGACAACATTAAATTTTTTGTACTGTAATTTTTTTATTGCCAATTTTTGGTAACCACACGTTGACAAGCAAATGAACCCCATCTTAAGGCTCTGGTGCAACCAGTCAAGAAACTGTAAAAATGTGGTAGCGACGGGTAGGGCAAGAGAGGAGGTAGTAGCAACGCTACCGCGGAGGGCAGTTTTTGAAACAAATCAAGGAGGGCAGTTTTTGAAACAAATCAGGTAGGGCAGTTTTTGAAACAAATCAGGGAGGGCAGTTTTTGAAACAAATCAGGGAGGACGCATAAGGCACAAACTGCTGCCTTGTTCTTGTATGTGTGTGTGTGTGACAGTTCATCAAGAGAATTAGGTCAATTATGCACAAAAAAGTCAAAGTATGTGCCGAGCCGAATGTGCCTGTACTTTGTATATGGAATGACCGGATTGAGTAGCTTATAACCAGGGCCGTAACTAGGATTGCTACATGGGGGGTGCTTGATATAAGACGAGGTTTTAATAAAATTACAATAGTTAAAATTTTGTATTACTTAGTAAAATCCTTTCAATCTAAAACGCATTAAATTCGCGCGTAGCGGGAAAATTTTTGCGACTTTATGCCCTTTTTGATAAAATAACGTATACACTGCAACACATACATGAGAATAGGTGCTTCACTATATAATTTTTGCGACTAAAATTTGATGATGATTGGATCAATATTTTTTGGAACATGGTGATCCCGGCCATTTTCCAGAAAGATCTTCTAATTCATAATTCAGTAAAACCTAAAAAATCTTTGTTGATTTCATGAGAACATCAACACTTACTAACATTTGCTTCTTTGTTGATACATTTGTGATTTCGTCCGCAAGAATGGAAAAAATATTTTGCTTTATTTATTTTAGTTACTCGTGTCATGTTTATATTTATAACTGTATTGCCCTCCCAGCGTAACTTTGGTCTTATCTCTGATTGAGATCTAACCAGTGTAGGATAGGAAAACGTGCTTGCTCTGCATGTATG
>JAQFYB010006002.1:0-12979 GCA_034694085.1 Pogonognathellus longicornis | reverse complement strand
TTACATATAATCATACCCAAACTTTAAACATCAGAGCCATAAGTCAAACACAAATCGGTTTCCCCCAGTATTTTACATGGGGGCCTGACCGAGATTCCATAGTAACCGGTAAGCGATTGCAGCCGGGTGGAAAAAGAACTCAGAAAAGGGGGAAACAAGTGAGTGAACACAAAGTGCCAATAAAATAAACAGTAACGGGGGAAATTGGGGCGAAGTGAGAAAGTGACAGCAGAAATGGGTAGACAGTGATACAGTGACAAGAATAAGTGAAAGACTTGAAAAAGTGGCTTTTGGGTACTGGGTAACTTTTACAGACCCATAAAGCAAGAGTGACCAATTACCGATCGCGGGGAACAGCAACCGACTCCAGCATAAGAAATACCCACGCGCGTAAACCAGCGCCCAATTAATGAACAATATCCAAACACAGACACATCTTCCACGGGTAGAAGACGGAACCCCGGAAACAACATTCAATTTGCGGGAAAACAAAAGAAGCAAAAATCCGGCCAGAAGCGGGAAGAGATCTCCAATGGTCTAAATCTTGAGATATTGGCCAGAGACACGGAGAACGGACGGACCCAAGCAAGAGTATAACGGGACACCCACAAGCTAAGAGACGACCACGGGCTTTGGTACCCGGGATCTAAGCGGACGGACACCATTAGTGCGGATAACGGACGGGGCCGGGCGAAAGTCAAGCAGCAGAGCAGTACAGCGCGGACGGCGGGGCAAACGGACAGTGGACTGGGTGCAGCCGGCAAACCAAGGAGCCCAGGAGCTAATCTAACCCAAGACGGCGGAGTAGAAGCTGGAAGTATCACGGGACACCGGCAGGGATTACATCGGTCAACCCGGGAGACCAAAACTAAAAGCTAAGCCTATACCTAATTATTAATACCTAGAATGAATATAGGATGATCTGGCCAATGATAATAATTGACGTTCTGTCAGTAAGTTATTGTTTATTTCTGGATGAGGAATACTGTTTGTCCGGCATTATTGCGTTAATTGTACTAACGGCCATTTCTATATTCATTCTCTCTGTAGTAGTAGTTATTCAATTGGCGGTAGTATTACGTCGCAGGTAGAATAAAGAGTATAAGATAGGTACAGAAATAAGTCAACCTACCGGGATACAGGTCAGGCATAAAGTAAAAAGAGAAAAACTAAGTAAATAAGGGACTCATCCCGGACGGGAGAGATAAAGGATCAACTAGAATCACTCAAAAATTAGATTTCACACTTAAAAAAAAATGGTAAGAGGAAGGAAAAGCCCTCGTGTTGCTCCGGCGCGAGGCCGGGGACAGACCCCGCCGGGAGACGAAGGGCAAAGGCCCGGTACCAGTGGAGAGGCAATGGCCGGGCCACAGGGTAGTGCCCCGGCCGGAGCAGCTTCAGGTGCGCCCGCGAGAACAGCTAGAGTCAGAACCCCTGCAGCTACAGCTCGGGGTGTCCGCGTTAGTTTAGGGATGGGACCTACTCCGAGAGGTAGGAGAGTGCCCTCACATACTACAAAATTAAGATCAGAAAGTAGCGAGAACGACCTAAATGTCAGGACTAACTCCATTGAAAGGAACATAAGGAGGCTTCAAGGGGAGAAAGAAAAATTGAGGCAGTGTGTGGAAAGAGTTATAAGTCAGTCCGAAAATTTCGAAGCAGGAGTCGGTGGGCAAACTCCAACAACCTTAGAGACCGCCCGGCGAGCAGCGGCAAGGCCTTGTCAGCCCGGTGGGTCGGTCATTAACTCAGGAAATATTTTCCTTGAGAATGCGGACCTGAAAGCATCGGTATTGCCAGTAGAGCCCAGGGTTGTAATAGACCAACACCCGGCCGCATTTTATGGCAAAATAGCACAGGATAACGTTATTCCATCCCGGGAAGTAGTATCGCCTGCCGCTTCCCCGGTCAATCAAGTGACAAGCATAGTCATGTTGCAACCACCGTCGTCGATCTCTCCGTTTACCGGAGAGACCTTCGAGGAGCCCACGGAGTTTTGGAACAAATATGAAAAGTATGTAGCCGCCTGGCCGGATAGGGAGAAAGTGGACAGCTTGGGCATGTTTTTGAACGGAGCTGCCGAGGAGTGGTTCATTCACCAGAAAAGGCAATGGAGAAGTGAACGCACGATGACTAGTGCGGGAACCTTATCGAATAGGTGGGAGTTGATGACCTTAGAAATGTTAAAGGATATGTTCCTACAAAATTTTGGTAAGAGAAATATAGTGTCGTCGGTGTTTAGAGACCGACAGGAGAAAAATGAGTCAGCTATTCACTTCTTTTATCGGATGGTTCGCAAGATCGGACAATCGGAAATACACATGGCTCCTGTGGGCATAATAAGCTTAATAGTAAGTAAAATGAGACCCCAGTACAGAAACTATTTCGACCCACGACAAGAGAATTACGACACCATAAACGAATTACGTGAGGGGATTGTAGCCTTCGAGAAAAGGTTAAGATATGAAACGAAAGACAAAGCTGTGATTACAGACCCAAAGCAAGAAAAGTTTCGGGTTAGTAATGTTAAAAAATACACGGTGCAGGTAGCGGCCCTAGGGCAGAGATTGAAACATAAGGCTAGCATCTGTAATGGATGTGGGGAGATAGGTCACATAAAAAGGTTTTGCGAGGAGAAGAAAGGAAAACGGACATTGAAATGAACGTTATTATTTAAGTATATAGTTGTGGACTAATTTTAATAAGTGTTCAGTAAAACTCCAGATCATCTGTAAGTGATGGGTATCTCGTCTCTGATGAATGAGTGGTTGATTTCAATGTAATGCGCATTAGCAATGGCCTCGACAAAATCGTGATTGAAATCGATGCTTAATTCGTAATTATTAGCGAAGGATGACCATCGAGAAAATATTAAATTGGAATATAAATGACTAAATACGATCACAATAATTTAATCGAGTACTATCAGTGACTAAAAATTCGGAGGTTAAGATCGTGTTCAGTTAGTTAAGGAAAGTTGAAGAAGAAGTCAGGAGAAGAGAAGTAGAATGTTGAAGTAATACGATGTCCAAGTGGCTGCCCTTTTAAAAGGCGGTGTAATACTCCGGATATTTAGTGTTCAACTAGTAAGGGGGGTAAGTAGTGGGAAGGGTGTCAATGTAATACGATGCCGAGTGGCTACCTACAAGTAGTGTAATGCTTGGGACGTGATTGGCATTCTTGCGTAATACTAGTTAAAATAGAAAACACAAAGATGCAGTTGCAAGTAAATTTGTAAAAGATATAGATAATATGAGATGTACCGAGCGGAAATGAAAACAACCAAAAACAAAGTAATGTCCAGAATGAGAAATTACTAGGTAATGGCTTTTAAGACAGTAATAACAGGGTATAGGATTGAATAGACCAAATGAAACACTGCTAGGGCTACATATGTTATTTAAGAGGGATATTATGAATAGCCAACAACTAACAATGCCTAAAAATTGCTTTGTGTTTTTGAGCCACGCTAATGATTAACAATTTACTCACACCTAAACCAAACTATTCATAAATACCTCTTTAGGAGTAAATGAATTAAACACAAAATTGTGAATAGAGACCAAACCCCAGGCCGTCCTCTTGGCTGCGAAATCTCGACCCTCCGTTATGGTAGCCCGGAAATTTACATTTCCGCGGAAAACTTATTTGAAATAGACACAGCTTCCTGTACGTCGCAGTGTCGCTGGTCGCAGCCACATTGAAAATTCATAACAGCTGAGAGTTATGAAATGGTCATATCGTGCATGTCAGCTGGCAAGCCTCGGCCGTCTTTATAGTCCGCGCACAAAGATGCATGCCCGCACGGCAACCCCGGGCAATCTTTTACTTTTGCCGGAAATCCTCGGCCGTTTTTTTCTAAATTCGGTTCTTCGCCGGGAAACCCTCGGCCGTCTTTCATTTCCGCGCACTAACATGCGCGTCAGGCGGGTATCTTTATTAATCGTTGGTGTGACCATGGTCACCTTATAAAATACGATCTAACTACCGGGAAACCCCTGCCTTTAATGCTTGAAACAGAAGATTTTGTCTGTTCCGCCGGGAAACTCCTTGTCCTCTTACAAAATACGAAATAATTACCGGGAAACCCCGGCCTTCAATGCTCGAAACCGAAGATTTTGTCTGTTTCGCAAGGAAAACCCCGGTCAGCCACATTGAAAATTCATAACAGCTGAGAGTTATGAAATGGTCATATCGTGCATGTCAGCTGGCAAGCCTCGGCCGTCTTTATAGTCCGCGCACAAAGATGCATGCCCGCACGGCAACCCCGGGCAATCTTTTACTTTTGCCGGAAATCCTCGGCCGTTTTTTTCTAAATTCGGTTCTTCGCCGGGAAACCCTCGGCCGTCTTTCATTTCCGCGCACTAACATGCGCGTCAGGCGGGTATCTTTATTAATCGTTGGTGTGACCATGGTCACCTTATAAAATACGATCTAACTACCGGGAAACCCCTGCCTTTAATGCTTGAAACAGAAGATTTTGTCTGTTTCGCAAGGAAAACCCCGGTCATCTTTCGGGAATTCAACTTTTCGCCGGGGAACCCCCGGCCGTCTTTCAGCTCCGCACACGGATATGCGTGCCAGTCGGAAAAGCCCCAGGCCATCTTGGGTTTCCGCCGGAAATCCGCGGCCATCTTTGGTTTCCGCCGGAAATCCCCGGCCATCTTTGATTTCCGCCAGAAATACGCGGCCATCTTTGGTTTCCGCCAGAAATCCCCGGCCATCTTTGGTTCCCGCCGGAAATCCCCGGCCATCTTTGGTTTCCGCCGGAGATCCCCGGCCATCTTTGGTTTCCGCCGGAAATCCCCGGCCATCTTTGATTAAGAAGTATGTTTTTCTTTACTGTCGGGAAATTCCCGGCCGTCTGTAGGTGTCTGCCGGAAATTCCTCGGCCATCGTTAGATTCAACGGAAAACCCTGGCCCTTTTCGCTTAAAAAGGATGATAGTATCTATTCCGCCGGGATATGCCCGGTCGTCTATTCAATCTTCGACTTTTTGCCCATGAATTCCCGGTCGTCTTTGAGACAAGGGCATGTTATTTCATCTGCATTGCTTGCCGGCACAACTTCTGATTCCTTCCTCATTTTCGGGTCGTCCTACAGTTTGGCCGGGAAATCGTCATGCCCGTAGGGAAGTTTTATTGCCGCCGGCAACTTTCGGGTTTACGCTCAATTCTGGGCCGTCTTGTATATAGACCGCATGGATTCTGTGTCAATAACAAAATCCTTGGCCGTTCAGTAGGAATATATCTTCACACAGGGCTTCATATAACGTCAACATGAAACGTTAGCAGTAGGAATATTAACGATAAGGACGATTGCCCGAGATGGTTGCGGGAGGAGAATAAATGAGGATGTCGGAAGCAGACATTAGAGAGGATAGGGTCAGAAACCAGGGTTCGTCAAAAGACGTTGTCCCAAAAGACAGAAGTAGGAGAGGGCAAAATGCCATTAAATTACTTGTGTTTAAGCGGTTGTGTCCCATGAGGCAGCGTAATACTAGGACGCCCACGTGAATGGCAGAGTCAGCGCGAACTTTTTACTAGTATGGAACAGCATTAAAACACTCGGGAAGTCACGAGTTGGAAAAATACGACAACGCAGACGGAAAAGTGGAACACCATCTTTAGTGTTGCTCTATGTAATGATGGGTCCTCAGAGTGATTGCCCTTTCGGATGGCGTATTTCTTTGAAGGGCAAAGTGGTAGGGGTGCCACAAAAATTCTAATAAGTACGGTAGTATTTAAGGAGGTGGCAGGTTTTAAGAAATTACAATTGTTGCACAAGAAATGGAATCAGCCCGGAGGGGATGAGTTGGAACGAAAGAAAGGGAAGGAAGCAATGAACAAAGTTCAAGAGTTGAGCAAAATGTAAATAATTATTAATAAGATTAATCATAAATAACGCTAATAATGTTGGATAAATGAAAATTAACGGTAATAAACGATAATGGTAAGCAAGTCAGGTTCTACCAAGTTTAAAACTGGTACTACTGATGAGCGATGACCACAGCAACCCTAGAATAAAATAAATGGGTAACGGAAATAAGAAATTTCGGATTGTAAAGGTATTCGTAGACGATTCAGTTTTGAAACGTTCTAAAGAGGAGAGAAGGGCTTCGAAGCCAGGTAACAAAAATGGAGTGAGGAATAAGGAAATGAATTTTAAAGGGTCCGCGCCTGACCGGTAAGGGTCCGCGTCGCATGGAGAAAGTTAAAAAGCCCGGAGGGGGGTGTGCACAGTTTATCAGATTCAAAAAGACAGAGAAGGAATCAAATTAAGAGGAAAAATTCAGGGAACTTGTAGATGGGAATTATAGTTCCGCACACAGATATGCGTGTCAGTCGGGAAGTCCCTGTCCATCTTTTGTTTCTGCCAAATAAACCTTCAATATTCAACATTTCGCGGGAAATCCCTGGCCATCTTTAGTGTTAGCCGGAAATCCCCGGGCATTTTAAAACTTCACTGCAAGAGCTATGAGTTTCCGCCGACAACCCTCGGCCGTCTGTCATTCCGCGCACGAACATGCATGTCAGGTGGGTATCTTTATTAATCGTCGGTGTGACCATGGTCATCTTACAAAATACGATATAACTATCGGGAGCCCCTGCCTTTAATGCCTGAAACAGAAGATTTTGTCTGTTTCGCAAGGAACATCCCTGTCATCTTTCATGAGTTCGACTTTGCACCGGGAAAACCCCGGTCATCTTTCTTAAATTCAACTTCTCGCCGGGGAACCCCCGGCCGTCTTTCATCTCCGCACACTCCGGACAGGAGTGCTAGTCGGAAAAGTCCCAGGTCATCTTTGGTTTCCGCCGGAAATCCCTGGCCATCTTTGGTTTCCGCCGGAAATCCCCGGCAATCTTTGATTGAGAAGTATGTTTTTCTTTTCTGTCGGGAAATTCCCGGCCGTCAGTCGGTTTCTACCGGAAAACCCTGGCCTTTTCGCTTAAAAAGGATGATTGTGTCTATTCCGCCGGGATATGCCCGGTCGTCTATTCAATCTGCGACTTTTTGCCCGTAAATTCCCGGCCGTCTTTGAGACAAAGGCATGTTATTTCCTTTCGGTCGGAAAATGTTTCCGAAAACTGCGAAGTATAGTAATCACCTGGGAATAGGTGAAACTTGTCGAGTGTAGACAGCATAGTAGAGCGCCGTGGGCGAAAATGGAATGACAAAATGTGAAAAGCGGAAACCTCCACAGAGATTGAGGATGGCCATAGTGCAAAGAAACTATTAAAGTAGCAATGAAAGGATTTAACGACAGGGGTCAGGGGAATACAATTAATCCGCTTAACCGCTTAAACTTGCTTGTGCTAAAACTAATGCAAAAGCCAAAAATCCGCAGTGTTGCCTGACACCTAGAGGGTAGTATTCTTCAGGGGCGACGTCGGTGCGCCTCAGCACCACGTGCATAATACAATATAGAGAGTTCTGTCCTCTATATTGGTTAATGAAAAGACAATTACACTATAGCGATAGCGGGATGGTATATGAAAATTTTAAATACGAAAATTGTCGCGGGTGGATAGTGAACCTACTCAGTTAACGCTGCTGAGCAAGAGCAAAACCGGTCATCTTTACAAAAAATCAGAAACTCTTCAGTTAAATGGGCACCGGCCAACTATTCAATTCGATCAACGAAATTCTTCATTCCACCGGGCAACACCCTGTCCATTTATGGGGACGGTAGTCACCAGGAATTGTCCAAAATGCTTGAAGTGAGCCAGTTACGACTGGGCATTAGGAGTGAGTATGTGACTAAATTGATAGGATTTAAAGGAGGAGGTAAGTTATGTCGAGAAGCCAAGAAAAATGAGCACGGCAGGCATAGACTAAATACTAGAATGAAACGAAAATAATTTTGAAAAATAGCTGTTGCGAAAAAGGAAAATTAAGCGGAATAAGGAATAGGAAACAGAAATTAAAACGACATTAGGAAGGTTCGTAAGTTTGGAAAGTTCCAAAGAGGGGATTAGGGCTCCAGAAGCCAGGAAATAAATAAATCTGGGTGCCGGAAAGATTTCGCTCTGAACAGTAGCCTATCATCTATTTAGGATGAGCATTGATAAAGGTATGGCAGAATAGTAGGAAATATCTGACTGGTGTGGTCCCGAGGACGGACATAGATGAACAAGAGAGAATCTCTATAACTAAGGTAATGACCGCGTACGCCACAAGTTGATTAGCAAAGGAAAATTTGGTTAGTAAGATTTCCATAGAAAAATTAAAAGCTGCAGAGTGCAAGAAGGCTGCAGTTTATGAGAGGAAAATGAGAAATCTTTCCTGAGATTAATATCGCTCGTTTTAAATGGCGAGAGAGCTGTACTACATGCTGTCCACTGATGGCGGGGAGATCCCACTCATTTCACTGGCCAGGCTATTTCTCTAATTGTATAAGGTAGAGCTTATTAGTGATTCGCACTGATGGGTTGAATTCGCCATGATGTGTAAGTGGCGGGATTTATTCAGATTGGGGAAACTTTCGACGGCTAGCAATTAGCGGGCGAGTGGCCGGGTGGCTATTGTAAATGGCGGAGAGATTGGGCTCCTGTTGCGGGCTCCCAAAAGCACTTTGAGGAAATTATAAGAACTTTTGTGAGTAGAAGAACGATGATGAAATCAGAATCCCTCGGAAAATGTCAATTGCAATCAAGAAAAGCAGTTGGTGGACCAGTAGCGGTTGGCCCGGAGAAATTTTAAATAAATGGGTTGAAGGACTTGCTAGGAATAGAAGTATTTATGGGAAAAGCAAACTGTGAAACAAAGAGTAAGTAAGATATTACAGTGACCAACAACTAAAACCAAACAAAGACGAAGTTCTAGGAATCCTGATACGAACTTACTCTGTAGAATAATAAAATGAAATAAAACAATCCGAATGGAGCAGCTGAACGTATAGTAGCATACAGAATACAATTAAGTAGCCGAGAAACGAGGTAACCTAAATAATTGTAACCAAGTGAGGCAATAAATGAAATACGAGCGGGTACGCAAACGAAAAGCAAAGAAAGAGAGCCGCCCCTTTTTAGCACAAAATTAAATGAGAGGTGAAGTTTAAAGTAATGTAGGGACCAACTACATTAAAAGAATAGGGTAATTTCAAGAATAGTGGAGAAGTAGTTAGGAATTTAAATATGGGAAATATTAAGGAAAGAAATGAAGACTTTCCAAGTATGGGCATCTTGCGATGCGGAATGAAACAAAGCCAAAATGAGCGAATTGGGAAACATTTGAAGTATAGAATATTGAAAAGTCATAATTTGGTTATAAAAAGCGGCACCAGGCGTAGACCGGTAGCTTGACAATGACGAGAAAAAGAGGTATGAAAAATGTAAAGAGTGCTGGTTAAAGACACTGGGATTAGTGGTGGGGCATTGGTGAAGTCAAGGTGCTTCGCAGCAAAGAGATATTGAAAGAATATTGCTACAATTTAGTGAAAGTTCACGGGGAAAATTATTGATGCAAGTGAATAATACTGTTTCAGGCGATTAGAGAATGAGACACCACAATAATCTGGCTACCCTCTCCCGTACCAATAATGGGGCTCGTAGACTAGTACGAGCATCCGAAGTAACGCCATGGTTGAGAATGAAGTAATGGGACCTTAAAGTAGTGGAAAAGCAGCAGCTTGATTCCAGTGACGAAGTGAAAATACAGGAAGTTACAGAAATCAAATACAGGAGCAACAGGAAGAAATACGAGAATCTTCGCAAAAACGTGGACACATGCTAGTTTGAAGTGAGACACACCGGAGTTTAAAAAGAAAAATAGACCATTGAGCAAGTGCTGACGCCCGGGTAAGGTTTTTGGCCCATAAGGGTTTTTCCTTACCCCCCGCGGGAATCCGGGGCTAAGCAATACCATAACGAAAAATATGACAGCTGATGCGGTCGTAACTGATGGAGCAAAATGCTGAAGGAGTTGAAAAATCCATAGTAATGAAGAGTAATTAAGAAGGTAATAGTAGGCAATTGTGTACAATGTCTACAAATTAATAAACATTAGAGATGTTAAGCCTTACAGTAAGAAGGTATGAAAGACTGACTCTCGAAGTGAAGACTCGAATATTTGTCCTCATGAAAGGAAAGGTAAAGATTAAAGTTAGCAACTGATATAGAAAAAGGGATATTACTTGTTAGTCAGTAAGTACTATAGTTATGATTGGTATCATTCTAGTTTTAATTGTCTGTCACTAATATATAATAAAAAAAATAATAAGAAATAATTTATGTGAGAAGAATTGACAAGAATCGGGAGATACAAGGCGACTAATGATTAAAGGGGCTACTAGTTGGGATCCGAAGTTCTGCAAGCGGTATGGTAAACAATAGATGTATCTAAATGATGTCATAATATGAAGTAGTAGTATACGGCAATAAGGAGAATCAATGTAAAATAGCAATTTTGATAATTGCATTTGGAGAATCGTGAAACAAAGGGATGTCTCTGACAACATACCAGAAGGACAAGGACAAAACTTATCTCATAGTCGCTTTGCTCTGGTCTTGTTAAGGGGATTGTAATGTGGAATCACGAGCAGTAAAGTAAACATTAAGTAACGAGTAGCTGCAATGTGTTACTAACGGTCATAAGTGTATAATTGTAGTAAAAATCTCTACTCAAAACATCAGATTGGGTGTAAGACTTATTAGGTTATTAAATAAAAACTAACTGGCCGTATAGAATGGAAAATAAAGTGGAAGAAAAGGAGGGACACAAAAGAGTCGTAAGCGGCGAGGATCAAAGGAGAAATCGAAAGGCAATAAGAAGGGTAGTTGGGGAAGGTAGCGAACCTAACAAATGAGGGAACAGATTTGAATTACACACACATTTGTCTCAAGAGAGATGTGAATAAAATCTCAAAACAATAACTAAGTTAAACAAAAACAAGGTTAAACCAGAGCAGAGTAGAAGGACTCCTGATCCTATGCAAAACACACAAAAATAATTTAAATTACGATTTATGAGTTTATGACATCCGAAAATCAGCCACAAACATGAATAAAGGCAAAACATAACAAAACTTAACAAGTTAAGGGACTCTTGAGGACATGTAAAGAACAACAACATAGCAATAAAACAGAGAAGAGATCAAGCAAGCGGGCTTACATAATAATACATGAAGTGAGGAATAGTATAAAATAGGTAACGTTAGCACAAAAGTCAGCAGATGCTCTAGAGACCTCGGCAAAGGAATGGAGTATCCAGCGGAGATTATTGTGGTACGATGTGAAATGCATCCTGAATTGCTAGTTGAGGGGCCGCATTTAAACCCGAATTATTTAGTTACTATCCCGAATTCGGTTACCACTATCAGGGGCTTCATAGAACACTTAGCACACGAGTTGAGCATATCGGAAGGACTACGGTTGGAAATTGGAGGCTGCTGTTTATTAATGAACGAGACGACTCAGATTTTCAATTACGCTGAGAGGGTTTGCGTCCTGCGAAGAAATTCCAGCAATGTACAATCAGATGAATCACATAGGGCACCGCGTAACTCCACCGGAAGTTTTGAATACGGAAATGGGGTGGTCGAATCCCAAATAAACGAGGAGCACGAGCGAGCTATGGTCAGTATCGACGGGTTGATTTCGGAGTTGCAGAGTTTGGAAAGAGCTGGCGGAAGTGCGGAGGCGCAGAAAGACGATTGAGTTGCGGAGCCTGTGCGAACGAGCAGATTTGGAGGCAAGCGGCCGAAGCCGGCTCCCACATGCAGAAAGTGCGGGATAAATGTGATTTCGGAGGCACAATTGCAAAACCACTTGCTGAAGTGCGGGAGGCCACTTCCCCGAAGGAGGTACCGACGGAGGAAAATTGCACCAGAGGACTTCATCCGCTGCAGGCAGTGCAGCGCGACTTTTGTTAAAAAGATTGCACATCGAATTCATCTTCGGAAGGCACACGGAGATCAGAGAGAAATACTGAGGTGTGCGTGGTGCCCCTTTTATTACAACGCAAAGCATCATCTACGACAGCACGTGCGGAATAGGCATAAGGAGAAATATGAAATCTTCATGTGTCCGCCGAGGCAATCTAGCAGTGCGGCTGGAACATCACGGGCGGAGAAGGGAGAAAGCAAGGAATCTCCAAATTACTGCAGCGAACCACATGGTGGTTCTCAACAGAACAAAGCTGTTAAGGTTACCCGGGTGTGTAAGCTTGAGCTTCGTCGGGTGGACGACGTCAACCAGCAACAAAGTGATATTAAGGAAAACGATAAGGAGAAACAATTGGAAATAAATAAAACCCCCCGAAAACCTAGAGTGTGTTTCTGGTGCGACAAAATAATTTCAGGTATGTCATGTACAGCCCACGGGAATACATGTCCACAACTACCAGAGTTGCCGTTGAATTCCATGGTGGTAACCGAGTATCGTTGCAAGTATTGCAAAGCGACGATTCCGTGGGAAGGATTGAGCGAGCATCTGGCCATCCTTCATGGCAGCTGCGCGAATGTGTATTTGTGTGGTTTATGCCCGAACATGTACGGCCGTCTCAGTGATCGTTCATTACATGTGGCCACTGGACACGACGGCCACCAGCTCATGAACCATCTACTGTACAGGGAGGTGCCTGTAACACCATGGTGAGGTAGAGTAGTGAAAAAAGCGAAGCGATCTTTAAAGGGACAGAGCACGTGGAAATGATTAGAGCAAATCGTGTACATAAGTTGTAGTTGTAAAGGTTAAATGATTGAATATGAAAACTGGGAAATTATAATGACAGTGACGAGGTTTGAAATATTGAGTGGTGAGTTAGAGAATGGTCAACAAAACATACACCCTATAGACACTTGGTCAGATGTTAGGCTGGAAACATGGAATGTGAAGCCGTGGTCATCCGTCCATGTCAGGGGTCAATAAATTCCCGAGACGGAATTTCGTAAGGTTGACTAGTGACAAATGAGACAATTTGGAGTTTTGTGTATAACTAAGCATTTGCAACTAAGCATGGAGGATGATGTTGGTGAGTT